>CM076578.1:1521489708-1521652972 GCA_034641835.2 Pinus albicaulis | reverse complement strand
GATAAAGAATAGAAAGGGGTGAATGAGTGATTGGTTTTCTAATAAGTGATAATGCATGGAGTACTTAATCTATAAGCAAAAATGCAAATAACTATTTTATCCCGGGAAGCTTCTATTCTTAAGTGCAACGTTTGATGATCTATGTTTGTCAATAGGCATATAGATGACACTATTCAATAAACAAAGATATTTATTTAAATAATAATTACTTCATTCAATTAGTTGAATGAAGTAATTGATAAAACATTGTTACACTTATCTTTATATTACTGATACGTAAATGATTGAAAGAATAGCAAACTGTAAACATCCAGTAGTGGAAAGTATAAAGATTGCTGTTAAAACATATTTAAATATTCAATAATAGCAAAAGTAATCAAACGACAATTTTCATAAAAGAATGAATTCAGACATAGATAGTAGTACCATATGAGCTGCAAGTCTTTCTCAATGTAAATCGCAATTCGAATTCCTTCTTCCGACTCATAAATACTTTTAAATAAAGGCAATAGTGCACATCCACATAAAAGCTTCGTTATCAAAATTTGGAAAAATTGGTCCAGTTTTCATAAAAAAATATGTCTGAAGTACAGTAGTGCAACTTCAGGTTTCAGTCATATACAAAAACTTACGACCCTTTCTAAATACATGAAAGGGTCTATAAATACTAAATTTATCTAAATATCTATGAAATTGAAAAATCCTACTTAATTGGTATTAAACAATCTTGAATATCTCCTTCACGGCAATCTGGCAGTCGGCGGCATGAATCATCACTTAGGTTGTTCGTCTTTAGTTCTGAGCTGGCATATTGCAAGCATCGGATCCACTTCTGATGGTCGGTTAAGGCGAGAATTGAGTTGGGCATCATAGGTGGCATCCTGTATTTCGGGAATGATGCACCCGATTGCATCTGAGAGGCACTTGAGGGCGGCTCTCTGGCTGTAAGGTTTGACTAAGAACATCCAATAGGTGTCCCATGTCAAACTGTTAATTCCTGCGATTAATCTGCCAGTTTTCTCCAGCTCTGAGTAACATGACTGTTCCAATGTTTTAGCCGATGTCAATTTACCTGGGGTACATTGGGAAATCATGTTAGATAAGTAGAGAGTGTCATTAATCAATTCAACCAAATTACTTGTGGTTAATTTGCATCTGGAAACTGCCCTCTCTGCTTTCATTAACTGGGATTGCCATTCCATAAATAATATTTCTTTATGCGATTCCAGGATCTTTGGCAATTTAGCTGACTGTCCTTCCTCAGTACCTTGCCACTCAAGATAATTGGTCAATGTCTCATCGGCCTGCTCGAAGTATGTTCTAGCATCAGCCGATTTATCACTTAGAGATGATGTTGAGTCACATAAAGGTTCTGCCTGGGCGATTTGTTGACATAACAGCTTTATCTGTGTTAATAATGCTTTGTTTATTTGCACTGCCTCTGCCCTGAATTCATCTACCTGTGGAAGTTTCTTTTGTTTTCTTGCCGGGCTGATAGTTGAGCAATCTGCTCATCTTTTATCTTCAGCATTTGTTCATTGGCTGTCTTGAGTTGTGCCAATGCCTCTGATAACTCTTTCTGCTTCTGGACTGCACTCTGATCAATCCTCTGCTTTTCTTCCTACAATTGTTGAGTTAATTGATTATTGGTTTGCTGTTGTGTTATCAATTGCGCTTCTCCCTCGCTTCCGCTCGCCGTGCTTCGATAATTGTTCTTGTAGCTGTAATGAGAAAATCTCCCGGTCTTTTGTTTTTAATAAAGACTCACTTCGTCATTTATAATTATTGTTGTCGCCGAATAGGCTCCAATGTTGGAGTAGTTTTGTTAGGTCTTCGTAGGGTCAAATTTCTCCTTCCAAACTATATTGCCCGTCACTCTTGTTCTGTGAAATAGGAAGGTCGATCAGCTCTTCTCTCTTCTCGTCATTTTACCAATAAATTTAGAGTTTGGCCATGTAAGTTTACCAAGGAGGACTTCTTCTATATGCAAAATAATTTGATCGAGGGATACTTTGGAATTATCTCTACTCCCTTAGAACTGGGTAGGCCGGTTTTACCTGAAACTTGTTTTGAAATGGTCTCCCGTGTGTCTGTCCTGTGTGTCTGCTACTCTTGATGTTTGGGCTTCCTTTGAACCCTCAGGATTGTTGATAATTGAATCGAATTGCTGCCATTCCTGGAGCAATTTGGGATCAATTTGAGTATCTTGAGTTACCTTTATGGTGCTCTGTTCCTGTTCTTCCATCTGGGTTTCCTCTTGCACTTTCTCTTGTTCTTTTGTTATAACCGAAGGTTCCTTAGTATGTCGCTGTTCAGGCTCACTTGATCCTGCTGCTGGGCTTGTTGCTAACAGATCTAGGGGCAGAGTTTGCAACCTCTGTTATCTAAGTCTGTTGAATTCAACTAACCCTTCATCTTGATATTTCATTCTGGCCAACGATCTAACTTGGGACATTGACTCGGCTGTGGAGAACAGATCATCAAACATATCTTCTTTATGATCAAACTTTGCCAATTTGGCCTGTTCAAGGGCATTATATGCAACTTTGTCGGGATCAAATTTCCTATTAGGGAGAGTTGCTAGAGTTAATGATTTCATCTTTGTAGCTTCTTTCTCTGCATGTTTGAGATCATTCAAGGTGTAGACACCACATCTAAGAGGAAAAGAGGGCCAGACCTGCTTCTTATTTTTCTTTAGAGTTTGTGTAACGCCCTCGGAAATAATCTGATAGACTATCTCCCTTGCCAGCAGTTTATCAGGTATGTACAAAGGAAGAACATGAGGTTTGGCTTGGCTGCCGAAAATTCTTATATAAGTAAATTTTTCCTCTGCAAACCATCTCCCTAAGCCAGTTAAATCAATCCCTGCTTGGTAGGAAATCTTGGGAGCAGGTTTATCAAAAATAGAGTAATGAATGGGTAACATGAAGCCATTGCAAATTTGGTATAAATGGTGCCTATGGGAGGATTTCCACAATTTCTGATGGTATATGTGAATTGGCATGGGGTGTTGTGGAGTCCACCTCCAGCCAAGCACGGGAAATTCTGAATTAAAACACAGAGTGTCCAGGATATAGGCGCTGTAGTAAAATGGGGGAATAAGCCTTTCAGTAATGCGGGTTTGGCCTCTGAAATCAATAACTGCGGTGGCTAACTTATCAGACAGTATAGTTGCCCAATCCATAATTTCAATATTACACGCTGCCTCTATCAAAGGAACCATTTCTATAGTAAAATTAGAGGAGTCGTGCAAACCCCATAATCCACACATCATGATCCCAGCATAACAATAAGGAGAACACAGAGAATCAACAGAATACATACCGGAAGATTTATGTTTGTGTTTTGCTGGATTCTGCCTCCAATTCCGAATGGGTTCGGATTCAGTTTCGTTGTCATCTCGGAATTTCTCCAGAAATGCCTTGTTGTACTTCTTCTCTGGCTCAGGAAAATGATACATTTGCCTCAAATCATTAGCTTGGAATGAACCGAAGATTCTCCCATCTCTGGTGCAGAAGGTTCTGTCTGTAATTGGGAGTTCCTCAATTGCCCACCTTACTACATCCGTATATGGGAGAATTTGTTCCCGAGCTGCTATCCGATGAAGGAAAGAGTCGGCTAAGTCCTTTAAAGTACCTTCAGATTTTCGAGTCGCACCTACCGTGGCTTGTACTGTTGTCACCTCAGGTTCTTCGGCTTCTATCAAATTATAGGTACTTTGCCAAGAAGTTTTGCCGAGGCCTGAACATGTAGTATCAGATATCAATCCTTTCTTTTTATTTCCTAGATCAGCGATGGCTTGTCTTATGGCTGGCGAAGCGGATGCGATTGCAGTTTTCTTAGACTTATTCCCCATTCTGCTTGCATCTATTAGCTTGGAAGAATTCTGCACATGAGTAAAAATAAGCGTAACACAGAGAATTGGCAGTGAAAACCAAATACGGGCGAAATATATTGATTAATGCATGATGAAGAATTAACTTAAGGTGGTCGTGGATCCAATCCGTGAAAATATTTTAGACTTACTATTTCATTAAATGGCTGTAAAAACCTGTCAATCTTTTAAATGTCCATCATATCGTTTATTGGTGGAATGATTTGTTTAAGCGTGCCTTGGCCGTTTTGGCGGTTGAGCGCAGGTGAATCTCTATTAGAAAGATAAGGCCTTTAATACGAATTAATCGTAATATCCCCGTTTTAACAACTTTTTTGAAGTTCGTGTTTTTGGCTTTATCGCATCGCATCAGGGCGAAAAGGCGCTTTTGTTATATTGGCATCTCTTGGAATCCTCGTTCGCCGATAGCGATATCGCATCGCATCGGGAGTATTGACTGGGGCTCTTGTTAAATCATGCATGGTTGTATTGCCGATCGCCGATTACGTGTTATCGCATCGGAGCAAACCAATGGTTCCTTAAGTTATGTCTCCTCTGTCATTGCGATATGCGATCTTGCGATCGCTTTATCGCAATGATAAAAGATTTAATTATTTATATCCCAAGGCCATTATTGGTTTGTCAAAAAGGTTTTTTATAATGTTCTTTATTTCATGTTCGGATCTTTTTTTGAATAATACAAAATTGATACCAATTTAAAAATAAAAGGGACCCATTTCATATTATAGTGTTGTGAATAAAAATTATATGAAATGGGGGGTTGTTGTAGAGGACAACAATTGGCGATTCGCTGGAAGAAACAATTATTTCTGAAAAGTATGGAAATACTTAAACTTTTTCAAAATAGAGTTTCAATCAAAAAGGAAAATTCTAATATAACTAAGTATATATGCATTCCAAATAAAATGAAACTATTTCTTGCTAATTTCCTCTCTTTGTTTAAAATTAGATACATTCTAAGTTTTAAATAGGCCTCTATTGGTTTATAATGATAAAACAGAAAACTTTTCCAAAGCAGATTTTTGGTTAACTCGTCTGTCATAGGTAGAGCCTCTGCTGCCAGCAAACGTTCATAGTTCCGACAGGGATACCTTTTAACCATGTTATTGTCCATTATCCCATCCATTTAAGAGTATGATTAACAGAATGAATTCAAAATATGCTTTCATATTTTGTATTTCCTTTTACTTTTTCTGTTATTCTTAAGATAAAAATCCATTGTCCTGGTTTGGTGGCCAGCTGTTTGACAATGCCATTCACTAGTAGTAATCTAACCGAACAAGCTGGCTCGTGATGAGACCCCTTGTCTTATAATTTAAGCCATTACCCTGTTTTGGTATGCAGTATTGGTAATGTCGGTTAAACTATTTCCCTATGATCATGGTAAGCAGGCTTGTAATAAGACCTCTTATCTTTTATATCAAAATTCTAGAATTACACTCTGAGCAATCATAAACTTTTGGTGAATGGGATGGACAATTTTCTCCTTCAGAGTAAATGGATGACAGGGTAAGAGTTGAAGATGCTGAAATTGGATTAGTTTCTGTTTTGATATTGATAACCTTTTTGTTGACCAATTTAAAAACATAAAATGATTTTTCAATACTTCTAAACTTTGAGAAGAGTTCGCAAAAATTGAAGGGTGGCTTCAGAATGCAATTATACTTAGTTTCCTAGAAATTGTTCCTCTTGTTTAAGACTTCTATTTATTTAAAAGTGAATATCAACAATCCTTTCTTTTGAGCAACTTTTAAATACAACAAAGGTCAATGGAAGATACCTTACAACTTTATTTCCTAATGATCCTAAAAAATAAATCCTACTTAGAACTAAAGGAGAAGGGATTACCTTCTCAATTGAAGAATTTCTTTAAGATGAGGCCATTAACAGGAAGAGAATCCTTCTTTCCTGTTAGATCTTGTAACATGAATGTCGAATGGCCTATCTTCTCGCTGATCTGAAATGGTCCAAGCCACATCTTTTGGAACTTGGTGTGTTTACCTTTATCCTCATGGGCTTTATCCCATTTCAGAACTAGATCACCAACCTGCAACTGTTTAGAACTAGATGAAGCTGAATCAAATGATTTTTTGATTATTTGTTGATGTTTTGCATGAGTAATTTTGGCCTTTTCTCTTTCTTCTTCTAATTTTAAAATTTGATCATGTCTAAGTTGGATAGAAGAAGAGGGGCTTTCTTCAATAAACTGTACTAGGGCAAGAGAAGGAAGTGCTAGATTGGTTGGTAGTATTGCTTCTTTCCCATATACAATATTGAATGGAGAAGTACCTATGGAGGCCTTCTGTGTTATTCTATCTGCCCATAGTGCGAATATTAAAGATTTATGCCAATTTTTATGATTCTGTTCAATAGTTCGCTTAATGATTTTAAGGAGATTTTTATTGGTAGATTTTGCTAGACCATTACCCTGGGGATAATAATTTGCAGAATATTTTAGTTTAAAACCTCTTTTAATAGCGAACTCAAACATGGCATTACCAGAGAAATAAGATGCATTATCAAAAACAAGAGCATTTGGGACACCAAACCTGGTAATGATGAATTGATCTATAAATTCTATAATTCCTTCAGAGTTTGTTGTTTTTAACGGAATTGCTTCAACCCACTTGGTAAAGTAATCAGTAGCAGTAAGGATATACTTATGTTGTTTGGAAGACTGTGGAGAAATTTCTCCAACGATATCCAATCCCCATTGCTCAAAAGGTTGCTCAATGTTGACTGGTTGCAAAGGGAAAGTTGATTTTCTTTGTCTTCCACTGGAGGTTTGACAACTTTGGCATTTCCTTACATATTCGTGAGTATCTCTGAATAAAGTGGGCCAATAATACCCAGCATGAATGATTTTGTGAGCTGTTGTGTCAGCTCCAAAATGTCCTCCGGCTGGTCCATCATGTAGCTCCTGCAAAACCTTTTGTGCTTCAGGTTTTTCTAGGAATCTTAATAAAACCGAATCATAGTTTTGTCTAAAAAGTACATCATCAATGATTATGAAGTTTTTTGCTTTTAATCTAATGGCCCGTTTGTTTTTATAAGAAAGATTAGGAGGTGCATATCCATTTTTCAAATAAAAGATTAAATTTGCGTATTGAGATTCAGAATTGGTAATACTTATCTGATTGATTTCTTCCATATGTTCTGTATCACCTGATTCCGGAATGTTGGATGCTCCTGCTAACAACCTGCAAAAACCTTGACCCCTCACAATCTTTGCTGGCTTGATTTCCAAGTCATACTCTTGAAGTGTTGTAACCCAATTGGCCCTTTTCTCACCTAATTCCCTTTGGATCAGTAATTGTCTTACTGCAGAAAAAGGAACTATAACCTTTGTATGAGCTTTTAAAAGGAAGGGCCTATAGTGTTTAATGGCTTTATACACAGCAAAGGCTTGTTTTTCAACTTCGGAGTAATTTAGTTCTGCACTCTGGAAATTTGAACTGAAAAATGAAATCGGTGCTTCCAGATCATGATCATTAATCTGAGTGAGTACTGCTGCATAAGATGAATCGGATGCGATAGTATACAATGTGAAATGATTAGAAAAATTGGGAGTGTTTAAAGCGGGGGCATTGATTATCGATTGTTTGATTAAATCAAATGCTTCTTTTTCCACAGATCCCCATTTAAACACTGAATTTTTCTTAATCATGCTTTGTAATGGTAAAATGATCTGAGAAAAATCAGGAACAAATCTTTTGACAAAGTTGATCTGACCTAAAAAACACTGCATGGATTTTTTATTATGAGGAAATGGGATTTCAGAAATTTCTTTAATCCTGTCAGGATCAATATAAATACCATCTTTGGAAACAATAAAACCCAGGAGCTTTCCTTGATCAAGAGCGAAGAAGGATTTTTTAGGATTGAGTGAGATACCGTACCTTTTGCAGCGTTGAAAAATTTGATTTAAGTCATACAAATGATTGGATCTCTTTCTAGAAAATACAATAATATCGTCTAGGTAGACAACTACTGTTTTATTAATCAATCCTTTGAAAGTGATATCCATCGCTCTTTGGAATGTGGCTCCTGCATTAATAAGTCCGAAAGGCATTTTCTGATAAGCATAAGTTCCCCATTTTGTTCTGAATGTAGTTTTAAGTCTGTCATCAGGATGAACCAAAACTTGGTTATATCCTGAAAAACCATCTAAAAAGGACATTAATTCAGAGCCTGCTACTGATTGGAGTATCTGCTCCATAGTAGGTAATGGGAAGTTATCTTTGAGGCTTGCTTTATTCAGATTTCTGAAATCTATACAAATCCTAATGTCACCATTTTTCTTTCTGACAGGCACCATATTAGAGACCCAGTTTGAGTGCCGAACGGGAAAAATAATCTTAGCTTTCAAGAGTTTATTGAGTTCAGATTTTATTTGACTCTCTAAGTTCGGATGTATTTTCCTTAATTTCTGCTGAACTGGTTTCTGATCGGGAAGCATTGGAATGGTATGCTGGATAATAGTTGTATCATATGTCTTTAGATCGTCATATTTCCAAGCAAAAACATGTTTATGTTTCTTTAAGAGTTTAATGAATGCTTCCTTTTCTTCTACAGAAAGTCCTAATCCTAGATTAACATTTTGAGGATTTTGTTCAGTGCCAAGGTTTATCAATTCAAACCTTAAAGTAGAGCTTTGGAGCTTTGGATTGGTCACAGGTTTAAATCTGTCTTTAATATCATAAAGATCCTCAAGCTTCACCACAGGCTTTGGAATTGAATTTTCCTCGGATTTACCTCTCATTTGAAGGTCATGTTTGCTTTCCTCAATGATCTGGTCATCATAGGACTTTTCTGAAGTCAAAAATTGTAAAATGTCTTCATCGTGATTAAATATTCTCCAATTAGTGACATTTTCAGGAATTGACGGCCTAAAAAGTAATTCTATTGAAAATCTATCTGGGCTATAATCTTCGGAGGGTATGAGTCTGGAAGCAACATTGGCTAGCAAGTCTGCTGCTGAATTTTGAGACCTAGGGATAGAAGAAATATTGAATGCAGAAAAGTACGTGGTGAGTTCTTGTACCAGCGATTGATAATGTTTGAGGTGATTTGAAAGACAATGAATTGTATTTCTCACCTGTTTGACAATAATTTCAGAATCGCCGAATACTTTCAAATATTGCACTTTAAGGCCAATTGCTTTATAGAGACCTTGGACTAAGGCTTCATACTCGGCTGTGTTGTTTGTGCATTCAAATTCTAACCTACAGGACAACATTGTTTTTTCTCCTTGCGGGCTAACCAAGATACACCCTGCTCCCGAACCTTCGTTAGATTTGGAGCCATCAAAATATAAAGACCAAAATAAAGAAGTATTAACAATCTTATTTACAGTTTCTCCAGTATCATTAAAACATTTTGACCTATCCGTTTGTGAATAGTTTTCGATCTGTGATGTTAAATTGTTTACTGAGAAAGGAGATGGTTGGGCAGTGAAATTTCCAAGAAATGACTCAGATGAATAATTTCCCAAGATGTTGTTATTAAATGCAATTGGTTGATTTTCCTGTTCAAAATCTGTTACAGTGTGGGTCATGTGTTTCTCCCGATTGATTTTTATTTGATTTGGCTTTCCCCTATAGGGTAACCACATGTGAGACCAATCGGTAGAAATATACCCATGGAGCTTTTCAGACCAATCCCTACTTAAGATCAACCCATAAAATTCAGGTATATCAGCTATTAGGATATCAATTCGTTGAACTACCCGTGGATCAGCTGATAACCTGATAGTTACAGAGTTAATCTCTCCTAAAACCTGGACCTGGGTTCTGTCTAACTGTACAATGTGTATGGAAGACTTTTGGGGTTCTATGTTCAGTTTGGAACAAACTGAAGCTGGCATTATATTGGATGATGCCCCTGAGTCAATCAAACAATTTTGTAGGTTTCTGTTGTAGATTTCAAAGGTCAAAAGGAAGGGTGGAGTATGAGAATTCGATCTATCTCCAATCAGGACTGAATCAGTAGCTTCTATCATACCAGAAGGTGGTTGACCCGAATCATTTGCAGCTTTAGCACTGGGAAGAGGTGAAGAGGGAACAGCATTCAATTCTTTAAGAAGCAATTTCTGCTGATGTTTTATTTTGCTAAGTTCAAACATAGTAATGTTTGCCTTAGTTTTATTCATATCATCAACAATATTGTAATCCATTGAATCGGATACTACTAATGTTTTAGATGTTGAAGGAGTATTTGAAGTTGAAGGTTGGTTTTGGGGAACTGCTGCAGGTGACTTCTTTGTAGGTACTTTTTCCTTTGTTGTAGCAGCACCTGCACTCCGTTTCTTTGAAGTTGCCTGAATAGGTTCGAAGGTACTTTTACTCCTAGTAGAGACAGGAAAAGCTTCTTCATCATTATCTGTATCGGAGTTGGGCAGTATGAAATCCCACATGCCATGGCATTCAACAACTTCCTCTTCATCATCAGTTGGTGAGATTGTTTCCTCTTCCTCTTCTTCTTGATTTGAATCTGCATTAGATATGACATTCGGTGGTTTTGATTCGGTTTTCTTGTAATTCTTAAAAGGCCTTTTGGTTGAAGTTTCAGTAACTTGTTTCTTTATTTCAACCATTTCATTTGACATGGTCTTGAGGACCTTTTGGAGGCCCTCCATGTCATATGGATCTTTCGAGGTTTTCTTCTTTCAATCATCTTTGAACAAAACTTTTTTTGTTTTTCTTTCCTCAAGAGCCGCTTTCTTTTCTAGAGCATTGATACGTTTCTCCACAGCAAGTGCTTCTTTCATGTTTTCAGCGAGTGTTGGTTTTGCGGCCCTGTCTACAAAAATAGCTATATTGGCAGGTAGGACAGTAATATACCACTCACTTCTGATTTGTTCACTTGGTTTGGAGGTCGTTGGGATTTTATTCAAAAGTTTATTGAAACGAGCATTAAATTCTTTAATTGGTTCCCTATGCTCTATCCTAAGATTGGAGAGATCATTTATTAGTGTAGCTAAAGATCCGTCATCTCCATACTTAGTGAGAAACTGTTCTTGGCAAATGTTCCAACTGGTAATAGAACTAGAAGGCAGGGAAAAATACCAGGATCCTGCTGATCCTTGCAACGTATAAGGGAAAAGCCTAACAACGACATCTTGCTCTGTTACTCCCTTCAAATTAACCGCTAACATGAAGTTATTGATATGTTCCTCAGCTTGGGTTCCATCTTTTGGATTAAACTTGGGTAGCCATTTTTCAGGAGCATCTGGTAATGCATGTAATGGTGCGGGCATATGGACTGCACCAGGTCTGGTCCATGGATCTGCCATTGTAATACCAGTGGTGGATGATACTGTTGTTGAGATTCCAGATGTCTGGGAAGGAATTGATGTTGAGGAGTGAGCAGGTTGAGATGTTGAAGTTCCAAATTCCTGGTGAACAACAATATGTAATGAGGGAGTGGATGGTTGACTTCGCACCGGGGAGGATGAGATGGAGGATGTGGATGAAAGTGCTTCACTGTCAGAATCTTCAGTGTTTTTCTTTGCCCTTTTCCTTTTAGGTAAAGGGAACTCAGTAGGTTCAATACCGAGCTTCCCACTCTGAAGTCTAGTGAGAGGGTGAGGTAGATCGAATTGCGAAGTCTCACTGCTTTGAGATAGCTCAGATTTCTGTGGTGAAATCGAGAAAGTCTGAAGTTTTTGGATGAGAGAGTGAACTTCAGGAGATTCAAGACTTAATTGCTTTGGAGTATGGTGGGTTTGAGCAGTGATAGTGGATACCTCTTCTTCTTGCTTGGATGCTGGAGAACCAACATGTAATTGGGAAGTACGAGGTGATGTGGAGGGAGAATTACTCTTAGAATGGTTTGCAGATTTGGGTTTGCTTGCCATTCACAGTCGATGGCCCTCCTTCTAGCGCCAAAAATGTTGATGCCTCGAAAATCGCTGCAACAACACTGGGGGATAACCACTCGGTCCGGACCTTAAACAACTCCTTTTCCGTTTGGGATGGTCGCTCCGACTGGATATAATGGGACCAGTTTCCCGATAAAGAATAGAAAGGGGTGGATGAATGATTGTTTTAATAAATGATAATGAATGGAGTACTTAATCTATAAGCAAAAATGCAAATAACTATTTTATCACGGGAAGCTTCTATTCTTAAGTGCAACGTTTGATGATCTGTGTTTGTCAATAGGCATATAGATGACACTATTCAATAAACAAAGATATTCATTTAAATAATAATTACTTCATTCAATTAGTTGAATGAAGTAATTGATAAAACATTGTTACACTTATCTTTATATTACTGATACGTAAATGATTGAAAGAATAGCAAACTGTAAACATCCAATAGTGGAAAGTATAAAGATTGTTGTTAAAACACATTTAAATATTCAATAATAGCAAAAGTAATCAAACGACAATTTTCATAAAAGAATGAATTCAGACATAGATAGTAGTACCATATGAGCTGCAAGTCTTTCTCAATGTAAATCGCTATTTGAAATTCTTCTTTCAACGCAAAAATACTTTCACACAAAGATAGTAGTGCACATTTGCATAAAAGCCTCCTTGTCAAAATTAGAATAATTGGTCCAGTTTCATAAAAGAATATGCCTGAAGTACAGTAGTGCAACTTCAGGTTTCCGTCCTATACAAAAACTTACGACCCTTTCTAAATACATGAAAGGGTCTATAAATACTAAATTTATCTAAATATCTATGAAACTGAAAAATCCTACTTAATTGGTATTAAACAATCTTGAATATCTCCTTCACGACAATCTGGCAGTCGGCGGCATGAATCATCACTGAGGCTGTTCGTCTCTAGGCCTGAGCTGGCATATTGCAAGCATCGGCTCCACTTCTGCTGGTCGGTTAAGGCGAGAATTGAGTTGGGCATCATAGGTGGCATCCTGCATTTCGGGAATGATGCATCCGATTGCATCTGAGAGGCATTTGAGGGCGGCTCTCTGGATGTAAGGTTTGACTAAGAACATCCAATAGGTGTCCCATGTCAAACTGTTAATTCCTGCGATTAATCTGCCAGTTTTCTCCAGCTCTGAGTAACATGACTGTTCCAATGTTTTAGCTGATGTCAATTTACCTGGGGTACATTGGGAAATCATGTTAGATAAGTAGAGAGTGTAATTAATCAATTCAACCAAATTACTTGTGGTTAATTTGCATCTGGAAACTGCCCTCTCTGCTTTCATTAACTGAGATTTCCATTCCATAAATAATATATCTTTATGCGATTCTAGGATCTTTGGCAATTTAGCTGACTGTCCTTCCTCAGTACCTTGCCACTCAAGATAATTGGTCAATGTCTCATCGGCCTGCTCGAAGTCTGTTCTAGCATCAGCCGATTTATCACTTAGAGATGTTATTGAGTCACATAAAGGTTCTGCCTGGGCGATTTGTTGACATAACAGCTTTATCTGTGTTAATAATGCTTTGTTTATTTGCACTGCCTCTGCCCTGAATTCATCTACCTATGGAAGATTCTTTGTTTTCTCAAGCTGGGCTGATAGTTGAGCAATCTGCTCATCTTTTATCTTCAACATTTGTTCATTGGCCACCTTGAGTTGTGCCAATGCCTCTGACAACTCTTTCTGCTTCTGGACTGCACTCTGATCAATCCTCTGTTTCTCTTCCTGCAATTGTTGAGTTAATTGATTATTGGTTTGCTGTTGTGTTATCAATTGCAGTTCTGCCTGCTCTGCCTTCTGCCGTGCTTCTGATAATTGTTCTTGTAATGAGAAAATCTCCTGGTCTTTTGTTTTTAATAAAAGACTCACCTCTGATGCCTTATTTATTGTTGCTGCCGAATAGGCTCCAGCAAATTGTGATAGTTTTGTTAGGTCTTCGGAGGGGTCAAATTCCTCCTTCCAAACTATATTGCCCGTCACTGTTTGTTCTGGAAATAGGGAAGGCTGATCAGTTCTTCTCCTCTTCCTTTGTCGTTTTACCACAGCTTTGTGTTTCGGGCTATAGAAGACATCCAAGGGAGGAATTTCTTCTATATGCAAAATAATTTGATCGGAGGGATACTTTGGAATTATCTCTACTCCTTTAGAACTGGGTAGGCCGCTGGTTTCACCTGGAACTTGTTTTGAAATGGTCTCCTATGTGTCTGCTACTCTTGATGTTTGGGCTTCCTTTGAACCCTCAGGATTGTTGATAATTGAATCGAATTGCTGCCATTCCTGGAGCAATTTGGGATCAATTTGAGTATCTTGATTTACCTTTATGGTGCTCTGTTCCTCCTCTTTCGTCTGGGTTTCCTCTTGCACTTTCTCCTGTTCTTTTGTTATAACCGGAGGTTCCTTAGTATGTCGCTGTTCAGGCTCGCTTGATCCTGCTGTTGGGCTTGTTGCTAACAGATCTAGGGGCAGAGTTTGCAACCTCTGTTCTCTAAGTCTGTTGAATTCAACTAACCCTTCATCTTGATATTTCATCCTGGCCAACGATCTAACTTGGGAAATTGACTCGGCTGTGGAGAACAGGTCATCAAACATATCTTCTTTATGATCAAACTTTGCCAATTTGGCCTGTTCAAGGGCATTATAGGAAACTTTGTCGGGATCAAAATGCCTATTAGGGAGAGTTGCTAGAGTTAATGATTTCATCTTTACAGCTTCTTTCTCTGCATGTTTGAGATCATTCAAGGTGTAGACACCACATCTAAGAGGAAAAGAGGGCCAGACCTGCTTCTTATTTCTCTTTAGAGTTTGTGTAACGCCCTCGGAAATAATCTGATAGGCTATCTCCCTTGCCAGCAGTTTATCAGGTATGTACAAAGGAAGAACATGGGGTTTGGCTTGGCTGCCAAAAATTCTTATATAAGTAAATTTTTCCTCTGCAAACCATCTCCCTAAGCTAGTTAAATCAATCCCTGCTTGGTAGGAAATCTTGGGAGCAGGTTTATCAAAAATAGAGTAATGAATGGGTAACATGAAGCCATTGCAGATTTGGTATAAATGGTGCCTATGGGAGGATTTCCACAATTTCTGATGGTATATGTGAATGGGCATGGGGTCTTGTGGAGTCCACCTCCAGCCAAGCACGGGAAATTCGGAATTAAAACACAGGGTGTCCAGGATATAAGCGCTGTAGTAGAATGGGGGAATAAGCCTTTCAGTAATGCGGGTCTGGCCTCTGAAATCAATAACTGCGGTGGCTAACTTATCGGACAGTATAGTTCCCCAATCCATAATTTCACTATTACACGCTGCCTCTATCAAAGGAACCATTTCTATAGTAAAATTAGAGGAGTCGTGCAAACCCCATAATCTACACATCATGATCCCAGCATAACAATAAGGAGAACACAGAGAATCAACAGAATACATACCGGAAGATTTATGCTTGTGTTTTGCCGGATTCTGCCTCCAATTCCGAATGGGTTCGGATTCAGTTTCGTTCTCATTTCGGAATTTCTCCAAAAATGCCTTGTTGTACTTCTTCTCTGGCTCAGGCAAATGATACATTTGCCTCAAATCATTAGCTTTGAATGAACCGAAGATTCTCCCATCTCTGGTGCAGAAGGTTCTGTCTGTAATTGGGAGTTCCTCAATTGCCCACCTTACTACATCCGTATATGGGAGAATTTGTTCCCGAGCTGCTATCCGATGAAGGAAAGAGTTGGCTAAGTCCTTTAAAGTACCTTCAGATTTTTGAGTCGTATCTACTGTGGCTTCTACTGTTGTCACTTCAGGTTCTTCAGCTTCTATCAAATTATATGTACTTTGCCAAGAAGTTTTGCCGAGACCTGAACATGTAGTATCAAATATCAACCCTTTCTTTTTATTTCCTGGATCAGTGATGGCTTGTCCCATGGCTGGCGAGGCGGAAGCGTTTGCAGTTTTCTTGGACTTCTTTCCCATTTTGCTTGTATCTATTAGCTTGGAAGAATTCTGCACAGGAGTAAAAATAAGCGTAACACAGAGAATTGGCAGTGAAAACCAAATATGGGCGAAATATATTGATTAATGCATGATGAAGAATTAACTTAATGTTGCCGTGGATCCAATCCGTGAAAAGATTTAGACTTACTATTTCATTAAATGGCCGCAAAACCTGTCAATCATTTAAATGTCCATCACGTCGTTTATTGGTGAAATGATTTGTTTAAGCGTGCCTTGGCCGTTTTGGCGGTTGAGCGCAGGTGAATCTCTATTAGAAAGATAAGGCTTTTAATACGAATTAATCGTAATATCCCCGTTTTAACAACTTTTTTGAAGTTCGTGTTTTTGGCTTTATCGCATCGCATCGGGGCGAAAAGGCGCTTTTCTTATATTGGCATCTCTTGGAATCCTCGTTCGCCGATAGCGATATCGCATCGCATCGGGAGCATTTAACTGGGGCTCATTTAAAAGCATGCATAGTATATCGCCGATCTCTTATTGCGTGTTATCGCATCGGAGCAAACCAATGGTTCCTTAAGTTATGTCTCCTCTGTCATTGGGATATGCGATCTTGCGATCGCTTTATCGCAATGATAAAAGATTTAATTATTTATATCAAAAAGCCATTATTGGTTTGTCAAAAAGGTTTTTTATAAAGTTATTTATTTCATGTTCGGACCTTTTTTTGAATAATACAAAATTGATACCAATTAAAAATAAAAGGGACCCATTTTTTAAAAAGGCATTGAAGTGACGTCTGCGCCGTTGGATTCAGAATTTCGAGATCTACAACTTGAACTTGGTTCGAAAGATTTTCGAACACTTTGATTTCTGAGCCTTGTACTTAAGCCATTTGTACCTGTACCTGTTTAATCCACCTGGATCAGGTGGGAAGAGATCAGGTCAGTACAAGGGATAAAATAACAAAATGTAACCTAGGATGAATTTCAAAGGTACGTAAAAAACAAGTACTTGACGAAACGATTGTATGATGAGAAGGCTAAAGAATTCCATGAAATAAGATTTAAGAAGTTTACCATGGATGAATATATGACGAAATTTTTTTATTTATTAAGATATGTTCCTTATCTCCAGGATAAAAAAGCTAAAGTGAAATTTTTTCTGAGTAGTCTATCGACACTCATGAAGGAGATAACAGAGTTTTACATTCCAAAAACCATGGATGAAGAAATATGGAAGGCTCGAATGTGTTACAAGAAGACAAATCAAAAGGGAGACACCAATAAAAACTGGCCTCCGAAGAAGGGACAAAAGAATTTTCATAATTTCAAAGGCATTAAATCTACAAATTTCAGGAACCCAGAGAGAAATATTCCCAGTAAGCATTTTGGAAGGCATTAGCAAAAATCTAAATGGCAAGCGGAAGCTAGGCCCACTGAAGCATCTAGAAAGTCGAAACCTAGCTAAGTGAAAAAACCCCCTCTAAAATGTTGGGGTTGTGGCGAAGCCCACTATTATAAGAATTGTCCCCATCAAGATAGACCTCCGCATGTTGCTAATGTTCAAGAGGAATCTATTGTTGGGGAGGTAGCTAGGAGCATGCCCCAAATCAATGTTGCATTGGAAGATCGTCAAGAAAATTATCAACCCACCATGATTGAGTTGGAAGGTAAGTTATTTTATCAATCATTATATTTATTAGTATATCCAGGGGCTAGCTTAAGCTATGTCAGTCCTAAAATTGTAGTAACATGCCATCTTCAGACCCAAAAATTTAAGCATCCTTGGCTAGTGTAACTAGACACTAGAACTAAAAGAAGAGTGGTTGCTAAGGTGTCAAATTGTCTTGTGCATGTATACAATCAACCAATTAAAATTAATATAAATATTTTACCATTATGATCTTATGATATGCTCATTGGGATGGAATGGCTACAAGGACACTGGTCCTTCGTAAACCGTAAGGAAAAATCAATTAGTTATCTTACAGAAGATGGTTTCAGACAAGAACTCCAAGGAGTTAGAAAGCCACTAAATCTGTGTCCCATCATCACCTCTTTGTTGGGAGAATGTATGAGGAAAGGGTGTCTAATTTATGTTGTTCATGTAATATATACCAATTCCAAGGACAAAACAACGACATTGGAAAAAATACCTGTGATTTGAGATTTTGTGGATGTATTCCTCGAAAAAATCCTAGGACTGCCCCCAAAGAGGGATATTGATTTTACTATTGAGATTATTCCTTGGTCAGCCCTTATATCGAAACCTCCCTACCACATGATTATACCTGAGTTGACAGAGCTTAAGATGTAGCTGCAAGAACTTCTCAACAAAGGATAAATTCACCCTAGTATGTCACCATAGGGAGCCCTAGTTTTGTTTGTCTGAAAAAAATATGGAACTCTCAAAATCTATATTTAATATAGGAAACTTAACAAGTTGAATATTAAGAACAAGTATCCTTTGCCCCAAATTGGCAATATTTTTCATCAAGTCAAGAGTGCTATAATTTTCTCCAAGATCGATTTGTGATCTGGTTATCATCAGATTAGAGTGAAGGATGAAGATGTTTGTAAAAAAATCTTTACAACACACTATGGACAATATGAGTTTGTCGTGTTTCCATTTGGTCTGACCAATGCACCATTATCTTAGTTATGAGCCTTATGCATTGTATTTTCCATCCATATCTTAATAATTTTTTTTTAATATTTATAGATGATATCCTCATTTATTCTAGGAATCTTAAGGAGCATGATGAACATCTTCGGATAGTGCTGCAAGTATTGAGAGAGCATCAACTATATGTTAAATTTATCAAGTGTGACTTTTATAAGGACCAGATCTAGTATATAGGACACAACATTTTGACAGAAGGTATAACTTTTGATCTGGAGAAAATCCAAACTATAATGGATTGGCGTGTACCCAATAATTCCGCATACATTCGATCATTTATGGGTATGGCAGGGTATTATCGTAGCTTTATTGATATATTTTCCTAGATTTCCTATCCTATCACCTCCTTAAAAATAGAGGAAGAATCTTCAGGTGGAATGAGGACTTCCAAAGACGTTTTGAGCTTCTAAAACAATTATGGACCACTGCAACCATATTAAAAATTGTTGACCATGACAAAGATTTTGTAGACTGCACAAATTCTTATCAGGAGGGAGTTAGGGTTGTGTTAATGTAAGAAGGGAAGGTAATAACCTATGAATCTTGCAAGTTGAAGGAACATGAGTAGAAATATTACACCTATGACCTCGAACTAATTGCAGTAATGCATGCTTTAAAAGTTTGGAGGCAATATCTACTTGGAAATAAATTGTTATTGATGACAAACCATAATAGTTTAACAAGCCACTACAAGCAGGAAAATATGAATTCCTGTCAAGCGAGATGGAGCGCATTCCTTAGTGAATTTGAATCAGATATCAAGCATATAAAGGGAAAATAAAATCACATTTCTGATGCATTAAGCAAACGATTGCATTGTATATATGAAATTCACTACCATCGAATAGAATTTAAATTTCTAGAACAAATTAAGGAGGTTGTCCAAAGAGATCTTGAATATAAATTCCTATGGCAACAAACTAAACAAGATGATAACTCAGGAAAACAAACCAATTATGGTATTGGATAAGATCATCTATTAACCTTCAAGGGAATAATACATATCCCTAGCCAAATGGAAATTAGAGAATTGATCACAGATGAATTTCATATTAGTCCATATACTTCACATCCCGACTATGAACAAATGTTTTCAACTATTAAAAAGACTTATTTCTTGCCAGGTATGAGAAAATATATTGTTGAATATCTAACCAAATGTCTTGAGTGTCAATTAGTAAAAGAAGAACATCAACATCATGCTGGCCTCTTACAACCATTATCCTTAATTGAATGGAAGTGGGAAGCTATCACTCTTGATTTTATAAGTGGACTTCCTATGTCCAGGAAGCATAATCACTCAATTATGGTGATTGTTGATAAGTGGAGCAAAACAACTCACTTTATATATATACAATCCACCTATAAAACAACCCATATTGCTGATATTTTTATAAAGAAGTGTTTCGACTGCATGGGATACCTTAAACATTTATGTCTGATAGGGATGTGAAGTTCACTTCAACTTTTTGGAAATATCTTTTCATAGGATTGGGAAATAACCAAGGAGAAACTAAGGTTTTGCTCAGTTTCAATTGGTCTTCAAGTATGACGATGAAGATGAGAAACAACTAGGTCGAAATTGGAGTCATTGTCCAGAAAATGAAGCAGCAATGGAGTTGCTACAATCAGTCTCCAAGTGGAATATTGTTGGGTGTGGAGCCTCATTATCATCTTGATTTAGAGGTCTTTGTTTCAGCTAAATGTATAACCCCGAAGATAAAAAATTTCCTTGTAAAATATTGTAATTTCGTAGTCAATCTGGGCCGTTCATTAGGCAGATGATTTGACGGTAAAAGTTATGTTTAATTTATGGTTTTTTTCTGTAGAAGGAAACCCCTAGGTTCATACGAGGGAATTGTAATTGTGTTTGTGTGTGGTGTGTGTATTCTGAGCTAGAAAGAGAGGAGGATTGTGTGAGAGAGTAGAGGATATTACAACGGATCTGTTGTAGGTCTTATCTCTTCATTTTTCTGCATAATATAAAGGAAGGATTGGATGTTTCTCCGTGGACATAGCTCAAGTTGGGTGAACCACATATATTTGTGTCTCTCTTGTTTTATATGTTTTATGTGTTTGTGTTTCCACATATTTTTTATGTGTTCCATTGCTCCGTAATTTATAATTTTCTATCATTAAGTTTAGTTGAGTACTGCGTACCATCATCAAACAGATGGAAAGACTAAACGAGTAAACTAAGTGTTAGAAGACATTCTTCAGACATTTCTTATGCAACAACCTGGTAGGTGGGAAGAATATTTACATCTAGTCAAATTTTTATAAAATAATAGCTATCATGAGTCGTTAAAAATGAGTCCATTCTAGGTATTATATGGGAGTCAATGTAACACACCTATTAACTCGAATAGCACTGAAGATAAGTTAATGCTAGGTTTGGATATGTTGATGGAAATGAAACATACTATAAAGAAGATCCAACAAAACTTGAAAGACGCTCAGGATTGACAAAAATCTTATGCTGACAAAAAGAGAAATTATCGAGAATTTAAGGTTTGAGATCATGTATATGTACGAATCAAACCAAAAATAAGTACCTTAAGATGGGGTAGTTGTGAAAAACTCGCCCCCCAATTTTGTGGTCCTTTACATATATTGGAATAGTTTGACCAATATCATATCGTTCGGCATTACCCAATCATATAAGAGGCCATAATCTATTTCATGTTTCACTGCTGAAACAATATGTGTATGACCCCATACATGTTATTCATTGGCAAGATGTTCTAGAAATACCTTAAGGCAGTAGTCAATATGTGTGTATATATAGGTTAAATGTACATGATGGGTTGACTCAATAAATTTCTACGTTACAAGTCGAGCTAGATGAAGAGTTCCGGGTAGAACCCCAATGCATTCTTGAGTGGAGAGAAACAATATTACGGAGGCGATCCATCACTAAGGTTAAGGTGGAGTGGAAGCACTTTATCCCTAAGAAGGCCACCTGGGAAGATGAGAAATTTATGCTGCAGGCGTATTCTGATTTGTTTAAGGTACAAGAAAACACTGAAGATGTTGTTATGCTCTAGGGGGAAGATGTAACACGCTCCAGTCATAAGTCATAGTGAACTTGGAAGTAAAGTATGGTTAAAATTTGTTCATTGAAAACTGGAACCTTATGGTTGAAAACTGGAACCTTATAGTTGAGTGAAGCCTAACGTAATTTTAGTAAGTATAGAAATAGACATGCGATTGTTTTCTTTAATTGTTAATAGTTTTAATTGAAATGCATGAATCTTAGAATCGACAGGTGAAAAACCATGTAGATCTTTTTTACTAGAAAGTTATGAGAAAAAAGTTACTCTCCCATCAAGAAGGGTAAAGGGGATCTTGGGGAGCAAAAACCTCACAAGAAAAAGGGTATTGTGAAAGAGATACACTTCCTAAGGTAATCCGAAGCTGGTCATCGAGCCTATGGAGAAACCTAATGAAACCTCTGATTCCAAGTGGAACCTTTAGAGAGGTTCTGGTACTTGAGAGTGCAACCCAGTTTAGGGTTTTTAACTCTAACTGTACTGTTAAAAAGTGCTAGGCGAGAAAGAGCATGTAATCGCCTCCTCTCACAGTTGGGAGGCTTGGTTTTCACGTGGGTTCCCTCACACCGAATTTCAAATAAGTTTTCTAAATGCATTTCCTATCCAATTACAAGTATTGGAATGACAAATGTTTCTTTAAAGTTTGCATGAGCAGGGCGTATGAGATGTGTTGTGAAACAGTGAAGAAAATAAAATGTAACTGTAAATGTAATTTGCTGTAGCTGTACTAGTTACTCTTGTAATTGAATGCAGGTAATTTTAGAATGTTGACTGTAATTTCTATGGGAAAGGGAAATACTTTTTATACTCTGTTTGTCCTGGAACAGTGACAGAATTTCTTAAATTGCAAAGTAAGAAATTGTTGTATATTGACATAAGAGAAAAATAACTTGTCACCCAGGTAACATTCCTGGTTGGTAGTCATTTAAGAATGTGCTAAATATCACATTTGAACTATATAGACTTGGTTTACCCAGTTCGAGAAGCGAACCTTTAATTTACAAGAGTAATGCCGACGTTAGCCTCCGGGAAAGGCCGCAAGAGCAGCCAACTAGAAGCAGTCCTGGCAGGTTGGCCGGAACATTAACAAACCCTTAAAATAACCCTTACCATACAGAAATATTCTACATAAAGAAACATTGTTGAAGCCTATTCAGAATCAACTAAGGAATTAAACTGATACAAGTATGGCTGCCAACACAGACATATAAATTCATTGCATTCAAAAGAAAATGATGGTAGAAACTGACGTATATAATTCATATGTATTTGCAAGAAAACTGTCGGAACTCCGACTGTGTATCATTGAGTGCCGGACAGAGAAAGCGAGGTTTTAAAATATGTTGAGAACGAACTTTCAAAAGACTATAACAGTAATATAAATATAGGAAACCATATTTCCAAGCCCATAGCTGAGCAAAGAATATTTATAATGTCCAAAATACAAGGACGTTTAAACGACTAAACCGCGAGAACAGGAAACAACTCATAAGCAGAAAAAAAGAATGTATCTAGGAAGAATTCCTCGATACCCCACCAGGATCGAAGTTAACTTACCCTATGATTAAAATGCAAGCATAACAATAAGATTCGTGGTAAGTATATCAACATAAACCTTTGGTTAGAACCGATGCATTGTAATAAAACACAATACTGCCATAAATATGTTGTAAGGGCTATTCAATAACCGAGGTTGTGGCTTAGTGTGCCAATAAAAGTAATGGTTAAGGTATTAAGGTACCCATTGTATAATATGTAATGTTATAGTTGACCTTTCTTTTATAAGGAACTATAAAACAAAATTAATGTTTTCTGTGGATTGCCATGAATGGATGTTACACCAAAATTAAAAATAATAAAAATTCCATGAATAATAAAATCAAAAGAAAAAGTCAATAAATTAAGAATAAAATATTAAAATAATTAACCATAAAACTTATTTTTTAATTTAATTTAATTTAATTTAATTAATAAATTAATATATATTTAAATAAAAAATAAATAAATTTAGGAACTTCTTTTATAAATATTTTTAGTTAATTTAATGACTCAAACCAAACCAAATTGACATGATAAAACATTAAAAAAAAATTGAAAAAAAAAATTAAGAAATAAATAAATATATTTCAAAAACAAAAAATGAAGAAGGGTAAGGATCCAATGATTACTAATCTTCCATCCATCGTCCGTGTTTAGATTTCTAGGTTTCTTTTCTATTTTAATGGCTTCCCTAAACTTTTGATGAAAGAAATGATAAACCCTTGCTGATGACCTGTGCCTCTTCAATGCAGATGTGATTTTTTTCTTTTTCGCATTCTTTGACAAAGTTGAAGATCAAGTCCTCCCTCTACTTTCTTTAGCTTTTAAGAAGAATTTTATGAACAAAGTTATGGTGTTGCTGTGGGTTCCCTCCTTTCTCTTGTAGTGTCTAATATATTCATGGAAGAATTCGAATCTAGGGATTTGGCCTCTGCTCCTTTTATACCAAAGCGCTAGAAAATATTCGTGGATGAGAAATGCGTAATTTGGCCTCATGGTCGAGAGAATTTGGATCTACTTTTCAACCACCTTAACAATCAGTGTAGCTCCATAAAATTTACTATGGAATGTGAATTCAATGGTTTCCTACATTTCCTTGATGTCCTTATTTGCAGGAAAGATGATGGTTCTTTGTCCCAACAAGTTTTTCGAAAGAAAACTCATACAAAGTAGTATCTTCATGCTAGGTCCCATGATTTCCGTGCTCAAAAGCTTGGTGTTCTCAACACCTTATCTACTTGTGTGTTAAGTGTTTCTGACGAAAACCACCTTTCCAATGAAAAATCCATCTCCCTAATGTTTTCAATAATAATGGATATAGTAGGTGCCATGGGTCAAATATTACCTTAGGGATAAAAAAGGTACTTCGATTAGGAAAGAACCTAAAGATTAAATTTTAGGGGTCCATATTCCTCTTATCTAAGGTACAATAGAAAATATTGCTAGGATCCCGAGGAAGCATAACGTTCCTTCTAACTTTAGGCTCTTTAACACCATTCGAAGCTCCCTAAGGTCTGTTAGTGTTTATGAAATTCCATGTTTTGACAGGACCCCCTACATTGGTGAAACTAGTCGTTCGATAAATCAAAGGATTCATGAGCACACCACTGGCATGAAACATGGGAGGACTGGATCCTCAACTTTGATAGAGCATGTAGAAAAGGAAAAACATTACATATGCATTGAAGAGGCCTGGATCATTGCAAGGCTTGATCATTTCATTCATCAAAAGATTAAAAAGGCCATTGAGATAGAAAGGAACCCTAGAAATATAAGCAGAGACGAAAATGTAAGATTAGTAATCATTAGATTTGTACCCTTACTTCTTGTTTATATATATAAGTTTTTTCTGAATGTTTTTTCATGTCTAATTAGTTTGGTTTGAGTAATTAAATTTAGTAAAAATATTTATAAAATAAGTTCATAAATTTATTTTCATATATATATATATATATATATATATATATATATATTAATTAATTAAATTAAATAATAAAAAATATATATTTGTCAATAACGTTATTTAATTTCGTTATTTTTTTTAAATTATCCAAACTTAATAATTAGTTTAGTTTCATTGTTAGTTATTTTAATATTTTATTCTTAATTTATGGATTTTGTTTTTTATTCATGAATTTTTAATTTTTTTAAATTTTGATCTGAATCTTTTTTAAAGTTTGAAATAGACTTGATTATTAATGTTATTCTTATTTATTTATACTTTAATCTAAATATTTTACTCTACTTAATTTAATTTCATTCTTTAATCTAAATAGTTAACTCAATCTAAATCTAAACATTTGACTTAATATCTGGCACTGACTTATTAATTCATTCAATTTAATTATTTTTTAATTATATTTTAATCTAAATATTTAATTTTATATACATTTTATTCCAATTAATTAAATTTTAATTTAATTTAAATCTAAATATTTGACTCAATATAAACTTTTAACATAATCCCATTTTGACATTGTAAAATTTATTTTTTCAAAACCAAGTGTTTATTATAACACTTAAAAATATTAGAGTACCTGCGTTGATCTCTATATAATATGGTGCCATGTTTAGATTCGTGGTTCAAAAAGCGTTAATAGATTATTTGATTATCTCCAATAACAAAGCTTATCATAAGATATGGAGCACAAAAACCTAAATTCAATAATTATTTCTATTATATAAATTTTATATATATATTTTTTTACCAAATTCATGTGCCAACACACATGAACCCGCTTACTTTATTACTTTATATACAAAGATATTCTTTTTTTATTTTATTAAAGTTTTGACTTAATTTCTATAGAAATCTTTTTAGAGTTGTGATCTTTTAACTAACCGTTAGGATTTTAGTTGGCTTGCGGACATCACGCAGTTATTGATTGAAACATTTTTAACGTCGGGCACGTTAGTCTTGTCGAATGGCGAGGATCAAATTAACGTATCATTTTCATTTTCGGTGGTGAGTCAACCAAGTGGGTGAAGATAAAATTAACGTGTCGCTCTCAACTGGCTACTCAGAATAGACCTGTGTGGCCTACCCATCATCCAGTGCCTTAATGAAACGGAGTTGTCTATTGATATAATTTATACAATTTGTCGGAATTTGATAAAATAAATTTCAAAAATTTAGGTAGTTATAGTATTTGAATTACATTTTTATGATGAAAATAGATTTAGCATTATAAAAAAATCTTTAAAATACTCAAAAGACTAAAAAATACTCATAAAAAATACTCAAAATACTAAAGTTTAATAATTTTAATTCAAAGTTCGAAAATCTTTACAAAGTTTTTCCATAATTTTAAAAAATGTCTATATTATTCTGTCATAAACTATGGCTAATGGAACCTTTTAAGCTTTCGCCATGTACTTCTTGAGGCTCCACGTTCGATCCTCTTTCACACCCATCGAAAATGATATGGCCGAAAGGGGCCCACAATATTCAAAATAGCACGGTAGAGATTCACATTGTTCATCAATGATTCTCGTTTTTCCTTCCTCATCGTCTAATCCACAACTTTAAAATGCATTCCACGGTTGTGGCTTGTATCACCATATGGCATTGGTATTAGTTTATATAGTTTTGGATAATGTAAAGAATGAGCAAGTAGTCGATATTATTTTTTTAATATTTATGATTTGAATATATTAAAAATATTGTAACATTTTTATAATATTTAAGATATGGTTATATTATTTAAGATAGAGTATCGTATACATTTATAATCTTAATATTTAAGATAGAGTTATTGTAATAATGGTAAAATAATAATTGAAATAATTAATGTTAGAGAAAATTTAATATTTAAGATAGTATTTAAATATCATGTTTCAATATTTATAAGATAATTTTTGTAATAATATTAAGAAAGTGAACACTAATGAAGTAAATGATGAATCGGGTATTTAACATTTCAAGCTATATAATAAAAAGAAAGATATATTTATTTAATTGGCAGTTAAATTAATAACAAAGTTTGGTTTGTTTATAATAGAAAGAATGTTTATAATATTATGATTATTTAATTTAAAAAAATTTAGAAGTTTTTCTTATTAATGTTTGTTATGGGTAACTTTAATAAGTATTATTTGAAGAGTTTCATTCAATGCTTTAAATTTATATAGTGAATAGTATTAACTAATAATTTTTAATTAACTTAATAATAAGTAATTAAGAATTTTATTGATAATTGCTTACATAATGAAGAATCTAGTTTATAAAAGTGATATTTATTAATATATTAGAGATTAAAACTTTATAGAACTTCATATTTCACTAATAAAATAAATACATTTAAAAATCTCATTATCCAATATTTTTTTTTAAAACACATGTCATTCCTAAGTAGAGAAGTGGACTTAAAACTAGAAGCTAAAGTGACAATTTCATAGCCATACAAATATGAAGTAGCCAATACTACACGACATTGACTTGGTATCATTGTTTTCAGTTCCCTTTATTAAGGTCTTTTCCTCAAAACTAGTGAATAAGTGTGACATTTCAATGAGATTCTTTACGGGGTTGTCATAGTATTGATATCCATGATTTCTTTACATTGTACATAATGGCATCATCATAATATTTGTTAAGGAGGTTTTTCTTAGAAAACATTTTTTATAAATTTTATTTGTTCTTAATCAAGTTTAATGATTTTATTGTCTTTTTTATCTTCTTGATAAGGATAATCATCAAATGTATATACGATGGAAGAGTTGTCAAGAAAAGAAATAGATACTTGAAAGAGACACCAGGAAAGGTTTCAAACCTCTTTTAAGCTTATTCACAAATGGATTTATCATAAGGATGATAAGGTTCAATCTCTACCACTAGATTTTCTTCAACTTTTACACAATTTAGTTTTCTCTTTCATGATAAGTGAAATTGTTTGTAGCATAGTTCTCACATCATGTGAACAAAATATTTTTAGCAATTGTCATGGATGCATGTCTTTCTTATAATTGCTTCTTTTCACTGTAATGCCTATTAATTGAGATCTCATATTTTTCTTTTCCAATAGAATTTTGTTTTTCAACAACTTTCACTATTTAATCTTTAAATAATCTAAATTTTTTCATTACAAATGAAATATAAATTATTTAATCTTTAAATAGTCTAAATTTTTTCATTACAAATAAAATATATATTATATTGTTTTATAGTCAAAAAGACAAATTTTTAAAGGAAAAAATATGATGATTTTTTCATGCAATGTAGACTAAAAAATAATATAATTATAAAAGAAAACATATTTTAGAGTGTCAATGTTTTGTGACTTTTTTACATTTAAATAATGTTTTAAATTTATTTTTTTAAACTTGGTAAGACTACATATTTATCATGTCCAATATATCACTCCATCCAAAGTGTGCCTTAACACAGTATTCAATCACTCTCTATCACCTTCTATCGAATACCCATAAACAATAATATTTTAATTAAAACTAAATTTTTAAAAATAATTTAAATGTGTAATTTTATTTTAAATATATTAATAAAAAAATTACAATTATTTTTAATACCATTTCCTTTATTTTTCATTTTTTCCCTACCAATTTTATTTAAAAAAAAAAAACCAAAAAACAAACTATTTGAAACTTCAATAATAACATAAATTTCTATACTTCGTATAACATGACTCCAATGATAATAACAATGGTGAAAATAACAAGGTTAGAAAGAAGAAACATCCAATATTGAAATACTTCATATGAAATGATAATAACAATGATTGAAATAACGAGGTTTGAAGGAAGCCACACCCACACTTGAAATGGCCTTTTCGCTCTTTAAATATGGAGAAAGACATCTTACCCACTATTGAAATGCCCTTGTTGTTCTTAAAATATGGAGAAAGGCATCTCAATGTAATTTTTATGAGGCTTAATTGTTTTAATAATAAAATAAATGTCCATAATATTTTTAATATGAATTTTAATGAAAACGTCTCTCTTCTTATTAAAAAAGAAATTGATTGAAGTTTCAATCCTAACATAAATTTTAATACTTCATATGAAATGACTTCAATGAAAATAAAAGGTTTGAAGGAACGATCCATTTTACAACTCAGTGCATGTGTAATGTTGTTCATCCACGTTCAAAATAATACTAGGCTCACAATTTTTAAATAATTTCATAAATAATATGGAAAATAAATAGAAATATAAATAAACCAAAAATAAGTGTATAAATAATATGGAAAATAAATAGAAATATAAATAAATCAAAAGTATGCTAAATGAAGTTTTTTTTTAATCAATCAGTTTTTTTTTTAATAAAATCTTCTTTTATACTTACTCTACAGGTATGGTAAATAAATAAAATCTCTTTTTATATCTACTCCATAAACTTCTCTATATTTACAAAAACTTAAAAATGAAGTTTTACTTAGGTGAATACTATGGGCCAAATACCATGAGCTAAATACTATGGCCCAGATAAAATATTTATAAAAGAGGTATGGTAAATACATAAAAAATATATCAAATATGATTATAAATCAAAATCTAAGTATATACGAATCCTATGAGCCAAATATCATGGTAAATAAAAGAGGTATAGTAAATAAATATAATATAAATAAACAAGACATATGGTAAAGAATAAAACCTCTTTTTATATTTACCCATACTCCTCTTTATATTTACAAACACTCATTAAAAATGTTTTATTTCATAAAAGAGGTTTTATTTAGGTGAAATCTATAGGAAAAATACCATGGGCCAAATTATTATTAATACCATTCAAAAAAAAAAACATTATCAACCCTAATATTAATATCAAAATATTATTATTATTATTATTATTATTATTATTATGAAATCTAATATTCATACTAATATATTATAATATTAATATTTTTAAATTTAATAACTTTATATTAATACAATATTAAATTTGTTATATTATAATATATATTAATATATCATGATATATATTAACTCTAGATATATATATGAGAGGGAAGAACAAAGACATAGAGTGATAGAGGTGGAGAAATCATGAGTGACAAGGGACAAATGAATATAAATTAAAGAAGGAGATGGGAGAGGAGAAATGAAGAGAGAGAGAGAGAGGGAGAAGAGTGAGAGAGGTAGAGAAGAGTAAAAGAGGGAGAGCTAGACACAAAGATGGAGGGGGGGAGAGACAAGGAGAGAATAGGAGAGAGGAGGAGAGAGAGAGAGATATAGTAATATATATATATATATATATATATATATATATATATAGAGAGAGAGAGAGAGAGAGAGAGAGAGAGAAGACGAAATACATAGAGAGTGAGAAGTGAAGAGAGAGAGAGGGACTGACACGAGAGAGATGGAGAGAGTGTGTGTATGTTTGGTGTGAGATAAAGAGACAAAGAAGGAGATATGGAGAGAAGGGGGGAGAGAAGGTGAGTGAGAGGGATATCATAACAGAGTTGGAGGGTGAAGAGAGAGAGAGAGAGAGGTGGGAGAGAAAGGGAGAAGGAAGAGAGAGAATGTGAGGGAGTGGAGAGAGGAAGGGAAAGAGATATGGAGTTGGAGGGGGAGAGAGAGGGAGTTAAGAAGAAAGACATAGAGAGAGAAAGGTGGATAGAGAGAGTGAGTGATAAGGAATATGGAGAGAGAAGGAGAGAGTACAACAAGAGGAAAGAGAGATAGAAGTGGGGGAGAGGGAGACAAGCGGAAGATAGAGATATAGATGGAAGGTGAAGAAATAGAAGAAGAGAGAGATGGAGAGAGGGATGGAGGGACATATAAATTGATAGATATGGTGTGGGAGAGTGTGTGTATTTGGGGGGGAAGGTCAGATAAAGAGACAAACAAGGAGGGATGGAAGCAGATATAGATATAGATGAAGGGGGAGGGCGGCGGGGGGTTCGAGGAGATATCTCTTGCACTAGATGCATTGATTTAGTGTAGATGGTGATTTATAATCCTATTTGATTGCTTGCACTAAATGCATTGATTTCAGTGTAGATGGTGATTTCTAATCCTATTTGATTGCTTGCACTAGATGCATTAATTTTGGTGTAGATGGTGATTTCTAATCATATTTTATTGTTTGGACTAGATGCATTGATTTGAGTGTAGATATTGATTTCTAATGATATTTTATTGCTTGCACTAGAAGCATTGATTTCAATGTAAATGATTTCTAATCATATTTTATTGCTTGCACTAAATGCATTGATTTTAGTGTTGATGAATATTTCTAATCTTATTTTATTGTTTGCACTAGATGCATTGATTTCAATGTAGACTATTTCTAATCCTATTTGATTTCTTGCACTAAATGCACTGATTTCAGTGTAAATGGAAATTTCTAACCCTATTTGATTTCTTGCACGAAATACATCGATTTCAATGTAGATGTTGGTTTCTAATCCTATTTTCTTACTTGAACTAGATGCATTGATTTGAGTGTGAATGTTGGTTTCTAATCTTATTTGATTGCTTGCATAAGATGCATTGATTTCAATGTAGATGTCGATTTCTAATTTGATGTAATTGAATGTATGATAGTACATTAATTTTAAAGTGATTGGATTAACAATGTGCATTGATTTCAGTGTAAGCACAAAATATTATTGACAATGTACATTGATTTTTGTGTTATAGTAATTCAACTTATTAATATTAAAGAGTAAGAGAGACAAGGTATGATGTTTACTACAACAACTCGAGCTAAACATTTAAATGTTTTACGACATGAAAAGATGACAAATATAACAAGGGTGACAGTAAGAATAGTAGAAGAAAATAGTTTGAGATTGATCACAATGACGACTATTTGTAACTGACAACATTCTTATTATGCACATTTGATATCATTCAACACTATTATTGTCACTTTCAATTCAAAATTTGTATTTCATATTTTTTCATCATTAAATTTATTAATGATATTTATCATCTCAACAAACTGAGGCAACTAAGCAAATTTAAAATTAAAATGACGAGCTTAATCTTAGACATATTTAGCATATTTAAAATGATTATATTCATATTTGATATATTTACATAGTATTGATAAAAAAATGTCATATCTTCGATAGATTTTCATTAGCCGCACACGACTGAAACCAACCTGGATCCATCTTAACTATGGATCTATCAATCACCGAGAGGGATCAAATCTCTCGAGGTGCAAACCTTTCCTCACATTTTTCACTCAAAAAATAAGTTTACACTTCGAGATATTTGATCCCTCTAGACAATTGATAGATCTAAAGTTGAAATGGATGTAAACTGATAAATATAGAAAAAGACATATCAAGTAATTATTATGAAATTTTATTAATTTAATAAAATAAAAAAATCCATAATATTTTTAATATGAATTTTAATTAAAAATATCCACAATATTTTTAACATGAATATTAATTTAAATTTCTCTAGTCACTCGGTAGTGATGCAATAATGTTTTTTACTCCCTCGGTAGTGAAAATAGCAAAGTTGGAAGGAACGGACACACCCAATGTTGAAATGCCCTTTAGTTCTTGAAATATACAGAAAGAAATATCAACGAAACTGTTGTAAGGTTGGATTGTTTTAATAATAAAATGAAAATCAATAATAATTTTTAATATCAATTTTAATTAATACGTCTCTATTCACTTGGTAGAGAGGCAATAATATTTTTAACTAACATTTTCTCAATTAAATTAATAATTATGATTAATAACTAATTAATTTAGATTTATAAATTAATAAATTAAATAACTCGTGTTCAAAATATATAGTGTATAGATATATAATATTTTTAAAGAGATAATTTATACAATTTAACATTATCAGAATTAAGTAAAACCATGTAAGATTAAAATTATTACTTATAATAATATAATAAAAGTTTTGTTCGAAGATTAAAAATTATAATATTTTAATGATTCAGGAAGAGAAAAACTATATATATTGGAACTTTAGTATTGAGTATGTTAAAAAAATTTAAATAATATAACTTAAACATATTAAATTATTTAAGCGGTTGGTTGGTCTAAAAACATGGATAATAAAGTTCTACACAATAGTTCCAAAAAAATATAAATAATATTTGAATGAAATAGTGTGTAAATGACTATGAAAAATATTTATGAAATGCTTTGGTAAAGTTATAAAAAAAGTGAGAAGATTTTCTATTATTTTATGTTTTTTTCATATGTACATTATATATTTAGATGTTACATTATATATTTAGAAGTTATATATAGTTCTTAGAGTATCTATTAAGCTATCAAAGGTGGTCTAACTTTGTAATAGTTAGTGATTGCATATTTCTTGACACGCAACATGTTGTTGTTGATGAAATCTTAGCTAAACTGAAAGGGGGTGAATTAGTTTAGTACACTCATGGACATTTAAAACTCTTTTTATTCAACTCAATTACACCTTCAGTTCATAAGCAGCTTAATACATAATGAATCAACAAACTTAATGTGTGTAGAGCAAGTAATTAATTAGATTAAAACATCACATAAACACATAATCATCAAGCACATAGAAAACATATATAAGTGGAAACCCATAAGGGATAAAACCACATATTATTATTGTTGTGATGCAAAGGCAAGCTCCAACTCCCTCTCACCACTAATTTTCTATAGGCTCCAACCTACAAGAGGCTACTACCTCAAATTATGCAAGCTACAACTTGCAAGGAAGCTCCAACCCCCATCTATTTTCTGTAGGCTAGAACCCACAGGAGGCTCCTACCTCAACCAACTCCAACTGGACATATATCAAGCTACAACTTGAAATGGAAGCACCAACACCCATGTATTTTTCTGCAGGCTACAACCCACAGGAGGCTCCTACCTCAACCAACTCCAACTAGACATCTATGAAGCTACAAGTTCAAACGGAAGCACCAACTCCCATGTATTTTTCTGCAGGCTACAACCCATAGGAGGCTCCTACCTCAACCAGCTACCAATGGGCATCTATCAAGCTACAACCTAATATAGAAGCATCAAATCCCTCTCACTACAATAAAATCATATGCTCATTTACCTGGATATTAGCTCTGTTTTACTCCTTCTTCACTGCAGCCTTTCCAGCCTTCAAATCTGCTTCATATCAGCTCTAGATCTTCACAACATCTCTATCTGCTCTCTCTCATTCTTCCACTCTCTTAACCTCTTTATGCATATGAAAATAGCATCATTTATAGAGATCATTTCATGGTTGTTTGCATTCTATGTGGGAATATGAAGTGAACATGCACGACTCTTTCCTTCTACCCACTCATTTCCTCACTCAGTGTATTCAGGATGTTACAACAATATATACACTCATTTCAGTATTAAATTGGAGTTTTTCTTTTCCTTGGAGACTTTCCTTTGCACCACAAATAATATAAAATAATTAATACATTTACAATTACAATCAAATATTTCACTCAACCCTTTTAGCTTCTTAGCTTTGATATGTGTTTGTCTTCTTCTGCTTGTCGTCCCTTTATCTTTTATGTTTCTGTAGTTATATTTCCAACTATGCTGCAGCATTACTGTCTTAGCCCAACTTGACCCATGCCTTTATGTTTTACACCGCCGCTGCCTATTGTTGATACAACACAAAACTGGCATTTTAAATAATACTATGACCTATGGGTTATGGCCCACCTGAACTCCCTTTTAACGCAGTGTATTACAATTTTTGAGTTTTATTAACATACATACATTTAGCAATAAAATAGCGCATACTTTATAATAGAACACACATAACAGACATCCCTTACATATACGTGGAATAGGGGTTTTCGGGTCCCAAAATACTTGACCAATCACAATACATCACACTTCGCTTACCCGCAACTTTTAACGTTTAGCAATAAACATATCTCCCATCTTGTGTGATATTCGATCACATCGCATCACATCCAACACAACTTACCGTGCAAACCTTAAGTATAAAACATAAAATATGCGATGTGCGCTAATGCAGAGTGCTAACACGTGGCTCTTCCTTTTCACCGCATCGCAACTTTCTAAACTTACCACATCGCAAACAAATTAACATACCTTGCGAAGCCTTTGCGCTTATCTGCTAACATTTGCGATGTGCACTTATGTGCAATGCCGACACATGGATCCTCCCTTTCACTACATCACAAATTTCTAACCTTACCGCATCGCAAACAAATTAACATACATTGCAAAGCCTTAGCGCTATTTGCTAACATTTACAATGTGCGAACTCGCGATTCGTCGTTCGCCGTTGATCTTCATTGGATCTGATGTTCCACGCTCGTCTCCTTAGTGATCCCCTTCACATCGCAAGTTAAATAAATTAACTTGCAAAGACTTAACTGTAATCACTATACCCTGCGATATGCGATGTCTTCACGGTTGCAATATGATCTTCCACAATTGATCTGCGCAAGATCTACAGTCCTTGTTGCTGCTTGCAAATCCGATTTCTTTCTGCTATATGATTAATACAATATTCAATCAAACAAAGGATTTTGTAAGATCTATGGTCCTCGTTGTGTCTTACAAATCTGATTGCCTTTTGTTGTGCATTGAAGTAGTTCTCTTTGTCCTTTTTTTTGAAAGCGTTGATCTCTCCTGAGCTTGTTCTTTCTACTTGTTATTCACTCCGACTTGGGATTATCATGTTTGCTGCAAGTTCACGACTCTGCCCAGCATGTTCACGACTCGGCCTTTTCTGTTTTGTTTCCTTTGCTCCTTTTCTTCCTTAACTTCTTTTGTTGGCTTTGTTTCTTAGCTACCTTAGCTGCCTTTTCCTTTTTGCTGCCTTTGCCTTTTTGCTTCCTTTGCTCCTTTTGTGCCTTTTCTGATGGTCTAATGCTGCTCCTTGCCTCTCTGCTGCTCCTCTGCCTCTCTTTTATGCTTTCTTACTGCATTATTTCCTGATCTGCTTCTTTTCCTTATTGTTTTTGCTTCTCTTCTCCTTTGTCTTAATGATAGTTCTTGTGATGCTCCTTTGTGCTCCTTTGCCATCAATGACAATATTTCCAACAATTTTTAATCCACATTTACAATGTTCTTGATGATGGATTGAATTCCTATAATGTGAAAATTATATAGGTCTCTAAAGTGGGTCTTTGTAGAAACAAGGTGGGCATTACTAGGTTGTTGATGTGACACACACACTTTTTTATTGACACCAATAACCATGTCAGAGCCATAAATTTCCAATAATGGCTTAAATTTATGACATTGGATATGTATTGGAATATTGGAGTGGCATATGCAATGTGGACATTCTCTAATATTTCTCTCAAAATTTTAAAAATGCAAAAAACATTCTGAAAGGTCCAAAAATTGTAAAATTCATTTTTTGACCCAAAACTTCAAAATTTGGAATATATTAATCCTTGTACAAAACTAGACCACTTGGATAAAAATATATATTACTTTTCCACCCTTAAAGAGTATTGAACCTCATTGAACCAAATTTTGCACTAAAAGGTGTAGATTTTTGTTGTCACTAAGCAATACTAGCATGCTTGAGCATAATTTCTATGCATTGAAATGTTTCACTTTATGGATTTTATACCATTGTGATTGAACCCATACATTGAAATTTTATGGATGTCATCAATGAATCTCATGTGATACCGAGGGAATTTTTGGCTAAATATGATACATGAATTTTTGAATTATGTAACATAATAAATGACACAATATATCATAAGTTCGTATAAATACTATAACCAATATTTGTGAGTGATACAAAATTGATTCTTATGTTCTTCAATTATAAGTTGTAGGTTGTGGACAAAGTGTACCAAGAAATGCTAATTTTTTGAAAGATATAGTAATCAAATAATTTTAGATAACATCGTACATGATGGTATGTATATCATACAAGTTATATAAACCATACTTTAGTGTGAAAATGTCTCTCTTTTTTTTGTATTTTTCCTCTTTACAAATAAATATTTTGAAAAATGCATAAAAAAGATTAAATAATTGAGACCTTTATTTTGCATCACATGTCATGGACACCTAAAGAGTTTGAGGGTTGTACCTCTTGATATGTATTTCTTCAGTAGCAAATTTTTGTTTCAACAAAGGCTAAAGTTTATAAATAACCCTATCGATCATATCAAGACTACTTGTTGTAGTCACAACAATTATCAATATTGGTATTTTCGTCAAATATGGTATCCTTTGATGGCATGTTATTATTCCTAGGTATATTTTATTAAGAAACTGCATTATTTGATGTCTTTAATTCATGTTTTGATTTGGAGGGTATTTTTCTTTCTAGTGCAACAAATTTTATACAAACTTCAAAGAAAATTGAATGTGTAAGCAATCATATTGACATCAAAGAACTCCATATATGGTTGAAAATAAGGACTAAGAGTACTTATGTACTTCAAAATTTTATGCTTTGAATCTACAATGTGCATATTTTCTATGAGTTTAAATGATTCTTTGATGTATCTTTATATAGTTTGCGTTTGAATTGGTGCAGTTATATCCATTATTTGTAAATTTTTTTCTTTCTCTTGGAATTTCAGAAAACTTCCTTGACCACTATAATGTGGTATTTTCTTGTGTTAATAAGGAGTTTCTTATATGTGGTTCATCATTTATTGAGTTTCTTCCACAAAAAATGCACTATGGTGGATGTCTTCAATTTAGAAATGATAATTTTATCACTTTTGGTGAAATCATTCATAGTGAATTAGAGCTAGAGATACTAAATCTAGTGGCTTACAACATCAATATCTACCTTTCTCTTAAGGATGTTGGGAATGCCAAGGTTCATACAGATATTTAAGGTTGAAACCCCACTAAAAGGAGTTTAGAATGACTACTAAATAATTCATTTACACTTATGATGTTCTTCAAAATAGTCATACCCTTGTCTATCATATCTTTCTTTCTCTCAATCAAGGGAATCCTAATTATGTCACTTGATTGAAACTATTTCAATGGTATATTCTATCGTTATCACAATGACCTTTCACAATCTTGTAGGTAGATAATATAAAATCGAATAGGGTTGGTATTTAGAACATGTTTTAATATAGTTGACATTGAGAGAAAATTATCAAACCAATTGCAACAATTGTAGTGTATGTATATGATATTAATGAACTAATTGTATGATGGAACCAAAGGGATATTTAAAAATATTAGAATATTTAGGTTACCAACATGAAATAATAAACAATAATGAAGAAAAATAATGAATGAAAAAGCATGAGAAATTTTGGATGAAAACAACATTCATATAACCACATGAAATATTTAAGTATAAATACAAATACAATGCTTGTATGATACAACCATGAACCCATTCTAGAATAAAAATCAAAGGGAAATTTAAATGTATTATACTATTTAAGTTATGTCCTTGAAAGAATGAATATTAATTAAATAAAATAATGAATGAACCCAACACAAGGTTAAATCACATAGTATTTGTGCCATTGTGAAAGGAGAAGATGATATGATATCTCACAATATCCTTTTTATGGTGTTATATATGATAGAACACAATTTTAATTCATTTGAATGGATCTACAAAACCATGGTAAAAACCATCTAATATATTTCTTTTTTGGCACTAAAATCCCCTCTGCATACCCCCCAACTTGGGGGGCACTAAGCCTCCCCTTGAAACCCCCTTTGGTTGTGGTGCATATAAGTCGTGCAAAGAATATAAGACACATGCAACAATGTGTGATTACCTAAATCATTTTCATTAATGACAACACTCAAAATCAAGTGAATTATAATATTAAAGGTAAATCCCCATACAATTCTCTTAAAAAATGTTCTTACCAACATAGTTTTTAGGGTAAAATCATCAAGGTGGGTTAATATTTAATTTAATTATGAGATTTTAGTTGTCATAAAAAGGCACACATTTGCTGAACCAAATTTTTATAATTAATTAAAATTCATATAAAATATGGGTACTTGTTAGCGTTTATGATTTCAATGACCCTCATAAATATCCAAGAGAATAAATGTTTCTTTATGTTTACAATTAAAAATGTGTCTAAAGTTTTTCAAAGAATAAAATTTCTTTATACAATTAGACTTACTTCATAAATAAAAACTACGCATTCCATGCATAGCTAATAAAACACATCAATTAAATGGAAAGTTACCAACTTTTTTGGGACAATGATTAACACAAATCCCATCAATCTCTCATGTGGTCATCACTCTAGGAAACGGTTAAATCCTTTTGTTTCCCCTACATGAAGTTAATTTCCTTCCACCCATAATTTTCAATATTATTGGAAGTATACACTTTGAGTAACATTATGTTACTAAACTCCACCATTATATACTTTATTTTTAGAAACTTTTCCAAATAAATTACTTACTTACAAAACATCTTCCATTTTTTTTCTAAGAACATCATTGGGTTGATTGTCATTTATTGATTAAGAATATCCAAATATAAGATATTGGTTACAATTCCACACACACTACATACATAGGAAATTGTATGTTTTTTTGTATAACAAGGTTTCTATTTTGGCAAATGCACATGTACCTGACAACTACACTCTTATTTATGTGTGACAAAGTTATTGACTAACATTGAATATTAACGTCGACGGAGTAGCATTAGTAGGACAAGAATGGGTGACTCAATAACAATATCTGCCTTTTCTATGCACAATCCAAGTTGTCAAATCTTATATTTTTCGTCACTCTTTTCACTTTCTCTTTCATGGTTCCACTTCATTCTCAAGTAACAAAAAAATTATTATTTAGGTGTAGTACTTCACTTATGGAAAATTTTGGTATTTGTATTTAACCAACACTCTTTTCTTTTCCATTCATGGAAAATCTCCACTAAGTGGCCTACATACATTTAAATATAGCAAGATAATTACTTCTTGGCTTCTAAGCATATAGATGAAACATCTCACTTCCTTTTCAACTTTAATTTCTAAATTGGAGAAGGTCATGAGTACCTTATGATCTACGGATCACACCCTTGACCCTTGTTACTTAGGTTTTTCATATTATTTAATATTGATCCACTATATACAACAATTGTAACTACATCAAGTTTGAAAAGGGAATAAAACCTCACAATATTAGTCAATATAAATTCTCCATGAGCCAAAAAGCATGCATCGATGTTGAATATCGCCTCCATTCCCACATCTAAAATTCAGCTTGTGAAGAGAGAATTTTGTGCCAAACTTAACACGTGCTTCACGTCAACAAATTTCTTGATCCTTATATCTTTGAGCCTCACCCATATGCTTTGACATCTAATGATTCCATGTATAATTTTTTCACTTAAGAGAATATTCCTTTCTTACCAACACACTCTTCATATTCGATCAACCAGCTTTTATGAAGAGCCATGTGAGAAGATGCTTTGATATATAACAACCAATTTTGAATATCCCCGTGAGATAGTTCCCACTTTTATTGTGCCTGTTTTTATGGCATTTCCATCAAATCATATTGACCACACTTTTCTTTCTGGCACACAACCAAGTTTAAATACTCCTTTGAGAGTTCTATTCTCTTTTCTTATGCATTTTTTTATGGAATTTTCATCAAATAATGTTAACCACAATCATGTTCCTATTTTGATGTGGATGAGAAAGGTTGCTTAATTTCAAATTTTAATTTAAAATAACTTATCGTATATAATGCCTTAATTTCATTGTTCTCTTTGGTGCATTTTCTTCTTTTTTAGGACCATGTAAGAAGTTGTTGATGGTGCTGGAAATATGTCCACTAAGGGGGTCTCCCCAATGAAAAGTCCCAATTGGACTTCGTACCATTTGGTGTGGGAACCCTTCGGGAAATAAGGCTTGACTTTCATATGTTCTTAGAGATTTTCCTTGGCTACGATAGTAATCATTTTATGAAACCAACTCCAAAATAGAAGAAAAGAGAGATCAAAGCCTTAGAAATAAGCCACTTCGAGGGGGCAACCTCCTTTAAATTACATAAATGAACAATTCTTGGATGATACAAATGAAAAAACCTCCTTTCTATATATAGGAGTACATGGGGTCACAATATAATCCTAGTCTATCTAACAATAATAATGTAAGGGCACAATAATAACAATATGGGGGTTACATGGGTACACCAATAACAATAAGGGGGCTACACTAAAAACAATAAGGGACTACACTAGTAATATAGGGACCTAACATGCCCCTCTCGTTCAAAAAAGTGTTGTCCTCAACGCTTGATTAGCTATGGATGCTTCTATATGAAATTATCATCCTCCCATGTAGAATCTTCAGTGGGTAGGTCTTCCACTTGATGAGATACTCTGAAATTGATCGATTTCGTAGTTGTCGAGTTCTTGTGTCCGTGACTGCTTCAGGTTCCAATATGATTTTCCCTTCCTCATCAAAATTTGGCAATATTTTTTGAACTGGAAATTTGTCACCAATAACCTTCTTTAAGCATGAAACATGGAAAACTAGATGCACTCGAGAAGAAGAAGAAAGCTCCAATTTGTATGCCATAATACCAATATTTTGCAACACCTTGTAAGGACCATAGTACTTTGGCAATAATTTATTATCCTTCTTAGCTTGCTTGAGGGACATTTGTTTGTATGGTTGTAGCTGTAAAAATACCCAGTCTCCTAAATAAAAACTTCTCTCGCTGCGATGTTGATCTACCTGTTATTTCATTCGATTTTGTGCCAAATTTAGGTTATGCTTTAAGAGTTGGAGAACTTCTTGTTGATGCTCAATGTGATCTTCTACTGCTTGAACCTTAGAATTTTATCTTAAATATGATGTGATAGATGGTATATGATATCCATAAAGTGCCATAAATGGGGTCATTTTTTCTGTAGTATGGAAGGAAGTGTTATACCACCATTCAGCCAAAGGTAACCACTTGACCCATTTTGTTTGTTTATCAGATACAAAACAACGAAGATATCCTTTCAAACATTTTTTCACTATCTTAGTTTTCCCATCAGATTGAGGATGATAATATGAGCTATGAGCTAGTTGAGTACCCAAACAAGAAAATAATTCCGTCCAAAAATTTCCAGTAAAAATGGGATCTCTGTCGCTTACAATAATTTTTGGGTTTCCATGTAGCTTTTGAATTGTTTCCATAAATGCAGTAGTAACTGTACTTGATTTAAATGGATGATATAATGCACAAAAGTGTGCATACTCGGTAACTCTATCAACTACCACCATGATGACACTCTTTCCTTCGGACTTAGGTAAACCTGTAATAAAATCCATTGAAATATTCTCCCAACATTGACTTCGAATGGATAAATGGTGTAGAAGACCTGGGGTCTTAATTTTCTCAACTTTATTTTGCTGGAAAACCAAGCATTCCGACACAAACTTTTGCATATCATATTTAAGGCCTTCCCAAAAAAATTCTTGCCTCACCCCATGGTAAGTTCTTAAAAATCATGAGCGTCCTCCTAAGGGATAAGTGTGCAATTCCAAAAGAATATTTTGTTTTAGATGGGAATTCTTACCAAGATATAAGTGATCTTTGTGCCTCAAGGAATCATTTTTCCAACTAAATGTATAAGATGTACTACGATATTGCTGCAACTTTTGAATGAGTGTCCACACTTATTCGTCCTTTTTCCATTCATCCCTTGCTTCGGTTATCCAATCTGGTTGGATAATAGAAATGGAACAAATCAATGTTTCCACCTATTCATCCTTTCTTGAGAGTGCATCTGCAACAATATTTAGCTTCCCTTTTCAGTAGATGATTTGAAAGTCATACCCAACATCTTTGTGACCCATTTTTGTTGCTCTTCTAAATATAGTCTTTGTTCCAAAAGTATTTAAGACTAGCATGATCAGTTTTTACCTTGAAGTATATTCCCATTAGATAAGGTCGCCATTTCTTTAGTGCATGTATTATTGCCAACATTTCCTTCTCATAAATAGCTTTCTATAAATACTTTCCTTTGGTTGGATGAATTTGAAAATAAATTGGTCGTCCTTCTTGCATTAAAACAACACCAATTCCATTTCCTAAGGCATCACATTCCACAATAAAGGGTATTTTGAAGTTTGGCGTAGCTAAGACCGGTTCTAGGAACATTGCCTCTTTAAGATGTTCAAAGGCCTTAGTTGCTTTAAGAGTCCATGAAAATGTATCTTTCTTCAATAATGTTGTTAGAGGTGATGCTATTATCCCATAATTCTTAAGAAACTTGCGATAATACCCTGTTAACCCTAGAAATCCTCGCAAGTGCTTTATGGTTGTAGGGAATTTCCATTCCTTAATGGATTTAATTTTGTTAGGGTCTACCTTAACACCCTCGTGAGATACAATATGACCCAAATATTCCACCACTTGTACTCCAAAGAAACATTTGGAGGCTTTTACATATAATTGTTTCTCCTCCAATAGTTTAAGCACCCTTTCAACATGTTGAACATGATCCTTCCAAGAACTTTTGTAGATTAGTATATCATCAAAAATACTAACAAAATTTTTCTAAGGAAGGGTTTGAAAATGGAATTCATCAACCCTTGAAATGTAGAAGGTGCATTGGTAAGGCCAAGAAGCATGACCAAAAATTCATAATGACCCTCATGTGTTCTAAATGATGTTTTAGGAATATCTTCAACAGTTATTTTAATTTGATGATATCCTGAACAAAGATCCAAATTGGTAAAACATATTTCTCCATGTAATTCATCCAATAATTCATCAATCATAAGAATGGGAAATTTATCTTTAATAGTGAGATTATTGAGCTTCCTATAATCCGGACACATGCGCCCTGATCCATCCTTATTGTGCACCAATACTACTAGAGCAGAGAAAAAACTTTCACTTGGTTGAATTATACCATCCTCTAACATTTCTGCAATCATACGTTCAATTTCTCTCTTTTGGACATAAGGATATCTGTAAGGCCTGATGTTTGGAGGAACACTTCCTGGAATCAAATTAATAGCATGCTCATGGTCACGAATAGGTGGGAGTCCTTTGGGAGTTTCAAACATTTTGGAATGATTGTCCAAGACTTTTTGGAGATCTTGAAAAATAGATGATTTTGATTTTGGAACTTCTAGTGAGCATAATTGTGCAATTACACCTCGTTGTTATTTCTTCAAAATATTTTTCATAAAATTAGAGCTTATTATCTTTCTTGTCTTCCCTCCGATACCCTGTAATTCAACTTCCTTTCCTTCTGAAAAACAAAAATTCAAGAAAATTTCTTGAAAATTAAAAGCTACCGTCCCCAAATATTGTAACCATTGTACTCCTAGTACAACATCAACACCTCCCATTGGAATGGAAAGCATTGGAATATTCAATACATATTCCCCCATGGTTAGCTTGATATTATGGAATTTTCCAGAGCAAAATATAGTTCCTCCATTTGCAACCATCACTTGACACTCTAGTGCTGGGTATAGGAAGCAATTCAATTCCTTGGCTACCTTACAATGAATAAAATTATGGGTACTACCCAAATAAATCAACAATATTACCTTTTTCTTCTTGATATATCATTCTATCTTGAGAGTTTGAGGAGTGGTAATTCCTGCCAATGCATTATAGGATATTGTCAGACTCATTTCTTCTTTCTATAGGGTTGGTTCCTAGTGTATATCCTCTTCTTTTGAAGTTTCTTGTTCATTTTCTTCCTCCTCTTCATAATCTATGTAAAATAATTTCTTCTCAGCACACTTATGACCTTTAGTGTATTTTCTATCACAACTGTAGCAAAGCCCTTTTTCTCTTTTTTCTTCCAACTGTTATGGTGTCAACCTTGTAGGTTGTGGAAGTCTAGGAGTAGCAACACGTCCATCTTTATAGATGTGAGTGGTAGGCTTCCTTGTAGCCATAATTTTATATTCATTTTTTCTTTCCAACCTGAATGCCTTCTCCAATGAATTAGGTTCCCAAAGGTGAACCTCATGTTGGATGTGATCTGTCCCTATGAAGACATCAATCATGTGTTCCTCTGGAATATCACCTATCCTTATATTCAATTTTTGAAAGTCCTCAATGTGCTCCACCACTGAAGCCTTTTCTTTGAGATTTATCAATTGGCTAAATAAGGTGTTTCTCTTTGTATCCTCATAATGTGCTATCATTTACACCGTAAAAATTGACCAAGTGACAATTTTTTTACAGGAGAAAAGCCATCGATACCATACAAATGTATTTTTTTCTAAATATAAAGTTGCAAGGCGTACCTTTTGTGTGTTTTGCACATTATTGAGATCAAAATATTTCTCCATTTGTAGTATCCATGTTACAGGATCCTTTCAATCAAACTTCCTCATATCGATATTTGGAATATGGTGGGTCTTCAATACAACATTAGAGTTTATGAAATCCCGAATAACATTTATTTTGTTCTCATCATGATTTTCCTCTACTATATTTTCGCCATTAGGAATCATTTCTTGTATCAACTTTGTCAAACCTTCCTTAAAACCTTCCATGTCTCCTTTGAGATCATTCTTCATGTCTTCCAAGTTGTCTTTCATTTTTTCTTCCATGTCTTCCATTCCATTCTTTAAACCATCCATATTAGCTTCCACACCTTTATTCAAACCATGCATATTATCTTCCACGCCTTTCTTCAAAAATTCCATTTCATTTTTTGTTGCTCTTTGCGAGAGTGAAATTTGGCGCACTTGCTCTTGCAATTTTGATATATCATGTTGCACTTATTCCTCTTCTTGATTTAGAGTAGAGTATTATGAGGGCTTAATGGGTGTTGAATTCTTTTTAGGGGGCATTTTAGAAACCAATACTGATATCTATGCTTCAATATGCCCTTGGAATCACTTCAAACTGAAAAAAACAATTAGATACCTTTTTCTTTCTTTTGAGGAGCTCGATATTGAAACTGAATTATATCTGTGATTTCAGATCTTCAATATCTGAAATTTTGTCCTATAGTAGCACTCTGAATATTCTTTTGAATGCCATAGTTTTGACCTGATTTTGATTATTCAAGGAAAAATTATGTCCAATATCCCACAATGACCTAATTATAGACTAGTTTAGTAGAGAAAACTTGTACGGTGTGCCACATGTCATTGTTTCCTCCTTAAGCTCTGATATTGATAGACAACAAACTACAGTCTGTGTGATTTTGGCCACTTTTTACAGAATTCCAATGTGATGCTCAGAGAGAGATTTATGATGATTTTCCCAAGATAACCTCTTTTAGATGAAATTCGGGAACCTGCAAAACCATAACGTCCACATCTCATATCTCCAAAAATGTTGTGAACCAAGATCTGCAATTTTCACGTGATGTTCCTCAGGATTTCAACGAAATGGGTTTTTTTTTAGTGTCTTAACCCTTGTAGAAACAAATTTATAGTGAAAATTCCACGATGACCTATCTAAAGCAATGAAACCCTAGAATCTAAAGCTCTGATACCAAATGTTATGAAACCAACTCCAAAAATAGAAGAAAAGAGAGATCAACGACTTATAAATAAGCCAATTAGAGGGGGAAACCTCCTTTACATTACATAAATGAACAATTCTTGGATGATACAAATGAAAAAACCTCCTTTCTACATATAGGAGTCCATGGGGTAACAATATAATCCTAGCCGACCTAAAAATAATAATGTAAGGGCATAATAATAACTATATGGGGGTTATAGGGGTACAACGATAATAATAAGGGGGATACACTAACAACAATAAGGGACTACACTAGTAATATAGGGACCTAACACATCCCAAGAGAGTAATGTACATGTGCTTTCGAATGAATAAGTGAGTATGCCGTTTGGAATGTTCAACTGCAGAATTTATCAAGGTTCTTCCACCGAAAGGGAGAGAAAAGTGATCCTTTAAAATAAAAGTAATAGTATTGATTTAATAAAGGCCCATGAACATATACATGTGAATGAATCGTTTATCAACTAGCGAAATAGTTCACATAGAAGAAAGATTGTTAAAACACATAAAACATACCTTCAATAAGATAAGTACCAAAGCTACTGAAATAGTTCAATTTCCTTAGTACATATGAAAACAACATATATCACAAACATTTAAAGAATCGTCTTACAATATTTATGACATACGCATGAAAGTGTGTTGGCTCAATGAGATTCTAAATTGAGTAAAAGTTCGAAGATACACCAGTACAATGAACACCACTGGCTCCAATAGTGAAGCATTAGAGCAACCACTTGCTCCTCCAAAAGAACTATTTTCCTCTCCAATGCCTCATAGGAGGATCCAAGGTGAAAAGTCCATTGCATTAGCTACGAGGGTGTATATATAACAAATGGGGTGATCGTTCACCTCCCTTGTGACTCTTGCAATACCCTCATGACCGTTTTTATGTATGGCCTTTTGACTCCTTCATGACTTTTGACATTCTATAGATGACTCTTAGGCTTCCACTGTACATTACATTTTTCAAATATTGAAATTACATAATGCACAAATGATGTGGTGAATGATGGCACATGACGTTACATGACACTGATGACATGGATTTCATAATGATATGGAAATTTCAAGCCACTCTTGCTACTACTATATTTATGTCTTCTTGAGAGATGGAACATGTTCTTCTTTTTCCTCCTTCATAAGGCTTGAAGGTAGTTATTCTTCAATATGATCTTGATCTCCACCACTCTCACAAAATAGTGTCCCTTTGTCTTTATTTTGATTGATCAACTTGTATTTGCAACCACAAAGGTGTCTTCTAGCAGGGTCTCCTTCTTCATCTCCTTCATCATCATCTTGTCATAACATGATATAATATTTTCAACTGAATTCCACTCATGAAAAGACGACCTCAGTTCGATAAACCCCTATTTTCACATTATTCATGACAACCATGAACTGAGCTGGAACTACGTGATAAGCTGAGAAATTGGCTCAAGGATTTTGCAACTAAGGAGGTTAGGGTCCCAGACTAATCCTTGAGACTACAAAGTGCGCAGTTCAGGTTGGCTATAGTGAGACAACTACATAGTTGAGGGGATCAAGGGGTCAGGCTAGATGCTTTAGTCTACCTATTAAAAATTAATTAACTTAGTAATGGAATTCAAAAAATATTGCAGAAACAAAAATATAAAAATGCTTAGAACAAGATAGACACAAATATACATGATTCACCCAATTTTGGCTACGTCCATGGAGAAACAGCCAGTCCTTCCTTGTATATTATCTAGCAAAATGAAAAGATACAACCTACAACAGATCCATTGTAATTTTGCCTTCTCTCTCACACAGTCTCCTTTCCCTTTCTCGTTGAGAATAATAATACACAAGTGCATCACAATTCCCTCATATAAACCGAGGGTTTTCTTCTAGGGTAAAAAAATCTTAAATTAACATAACTTCTACCATCAGATCATCCGCCTAATGAACAACCCAAATTGACTACAAAATTACAATATTTTACAACGAAAATTTCATATTTTTTTAGCTTTGGGGGTGCTGCCCCAAAACCCCCACTTGGAGGAGCCTGATCCAAACAAGAAGTCGCAATAGTGTGGTGGAAAGACCCGCCACACCCCCCTTCGGGGATTTGGATCTAAAGGCGACTGAAACAATACCTCTCAATCAGGAAGATAATCAGGCTCCACCTTTGAACACTACCCACTACCTACTTGATTGAAAATTGTATTAAACGTATTCAAATGATGAAGTTAAAAGCCACAAAACTCATCTAATCGTTTTTTTACAATATTATCTTATAAATCTAAAAAAATAACAAAATAAGCTTATACTATGATCTTATTTAAACATGTTTAAGCAAAAATATTGAAAACATTAAAATAATGAAATTAAAAACCACAAAACTCATCCAATTATCCATACAATATTATTGTATGAATCTAAAAAATTAACAAAATAAAATTATGTTATGGTGTTCTTTAAACATATTCACATGGTAATGAATTGATTAAAGAAATTATTGAAAACATTCAAATAATGAAATTGAAACATTCATTTAGATAACATCAAAAGAATCAATTTAATTTATAATTTATTAAACTATTTTTCTTTTAAGTTATGAACATCAAATCTCTCATTCTCTATTCTCTAGTAATCTTAATTATACAATAGCAATCCCCACTAGAACAATTATTATTTAAGCCTCTATGTGGATGTCGTTATAGTGTTATAAATTTCACACATGGAAAAAAGAAAACACCTAAATCAATGGTCTATTGTTTAAGCGTCTCTATGAATGTCGTCATAGTGTTAGACATTTCAGACCTCAAAAGAGAACACCTAAATCAATGGTCATTATCCTGTTTATCTAAGTAGCGTTTCACGTATCAAGTACAGCTTTCAACCATCTCAGAGCTCTGATTAATACCCGACGGAAATGAGGCTTGTCAATTTGCCAACTAGGGCATGCGAAACCTAATCAAGTATAAGAAAATACGTACAACTAGTACATCTCGAAAAAAAATACTCATGGTTAGTGGGTCTAGAGGTGCATTTACGATTTAGTAGGAGGGTTACCTTGATTTTGGGTCCAATGTGAGTTAATTACTTGAAAACCATTTTAAATAAAAAACAATATCCATTGTAATATAAAAATATAAATAATTACACATATTTAATTAGTTTTAATAATTACATAATATTGAAATTAACATTAAAAATTGAAAAAAAAACAAAAATAATTATCTTATACGTATTTCAATATTGTTTAAATATTCATATTAACTAATATATTCTACATGAACATTATATGTATATACAAAGAGAAAGTAGAAAGAGAGAAATGATTCTATGTATATTCATATGAACATTATATGTATATAAGGGGGCGGGACAGAACGTGAGTATGGCGATGGCGATGACGATGAAACATTTAATGGGGAGCGTTTTAATTATCCTCTGTCTATGTACACGTATATGCTTCGCAGCAGCTGATTCGGAGATTTCTGGCATTAACAACATTATCTTCTCAGTATTTTTTTAAATCTGGTTATTGTTTACATTTGTGTACACTTACCAAGTTTGAATTGTAATCATGCAATGCCTTTTGGCATTATCGTATATCTCGTCAGACATCATTATATTCTCAGTAATAGTAGATGAATAGAAACAAAGACTTAAGAGGTTTTTCTCTGCGCAGGGTCCGGCGGCTGCCTCGCCGCTGCGGCCCCCTCTACACCTTCGGCGGTCTCTGCGTAGCCTTCCCACACACTGCAAATATGTCTCGGTGGACTTGAAGGGTGCCATCTCGGTTTTTGGGAGCAGTAGATAGGGTTTTCTGTGGCGAATGGGGTTTTCTTTGCGCGGGATCCGGCAGCCGCTCAACTCTGTGGCCCCTCTTCATTTTCTGCGGTCTCTTTCACTAGCTCCCTGGGGTCATCCATTCTGTGGAAGACAATATGGGGTGGTGGGCTACCTCATGAGGCGGCCGATTGGCGGTTTGGTTCTTTTTTGGGGTTCTTTTGGTTATATATTGATGGTGCAGAGTGCTGTGGGCTACGACCGTCTGCGGTCTGGCGCAATGGGTTTGGCCACTGCTGCGACCCCTTTGCTGGGGTTTTTCTTGCAGCTGCTGCCCCTTTTTTATAGGGGCTTATTTGTGGGTGATGGTGTTGGATCTACTCTGTTGCTGTTGATGTGGGCTTGTGCTACGACACCTGCATTTGGGGTTCACAGGGTGGAGACTACTCTCACTCTGCAGACATATATGTAATGAGTGGTTTATGCACTCTGTATTAGCTAGGCCAAGCTACTGTGATCCTCTTTCTTACTTAGAATGTGATCTGGTATGTTTTTTGGCTTTGATGTCATGAGGCTTCTCGTTGTCGCACAACTGAGAATGAAATTGATGTAATATGTACTGACATATATTAATATATCAGCGTTTTTTTTCTTCTGAAAAAAAAAAAGAAAAAAAAGTTTGAATGGTTTTCAAATCTGGGAATTGTTTACATTTATGTACAGCTACCAAGTTAGAATTCGGATTCAAATTCATGCAACACGATAAAATCTTAGATGAAAATCAATTTTAAGAAAATTGATACTGTACCTATTAAACATATAAATATCTATAATTTATGTTTTTTTCCGAGGAGAAAAAACAGAACATTTTCATTGATATCAAATGTTTTATATATGCATAAATTTTGATCTCTTAATGTTGAAGACAATGATATAAACAAAAATCTTCTCACTCACCAAGGAATTTCCTGTAACATAATCGACAAAACAAAGAAAAAATAGATCTCAAACTACTCAAGAGAGAATAAGAACATGAAGCTCACATGAAGCTCTTGAGACTAACCAAGGATTTTCGCGGTTACACAATCTTCTTAACAAAGCAAAAATTGGACTCCAACGCATCAAGCGAGAATACAGACATGAAGCTCATTAGGCAAACATAGGAAAAGGAAAGAAAGGATAAAAAAGGAGACGAAGCCAGCGACTAGGTATGCCCCCACGAGGCTAAAAGGAGACCCATGCAACGAAAAAGAGAGTCAGAAAAACACAAAAGAGCCACAACTTTGAATAGAACCATTCACAATTTGTTTAAAATACATGAAACCTCCCAAAAGAGACAGAGCATACTTTGAGAGGGCATCAACTTCAGCGTTTTGCTCTCCGAAAATGTGTTCGAAAAGTGACCTCCGAGAAAAGTGCCTTAAGGTACGAAATGCATTGCATCCAATTGAGAAGAGCAGGAATTGAAAAAGCAAACCTGTCTCAAATCCATTAGATGGTGGAAAGGGAGTCTCGACCACCAGAATTTTATCAATACTGAGTCACTGTGCCACCTGTAATGTGTTGGAATATGTAATTCCTACTTGTCTTCAGTTGTGACTTTCAATGTATAGAGTATGTTCCTATTCCATAGGAGTTAGTTAAATCTAAGTTTCTAGTTTGGTGTGTGGTTCAGATATTCTCTCAACCAACTTATTGCGTGTCCAAGATAGCTTCCCTCTCTTGAGACAATACTTCATGTATATATGTAACTCTATTTGATTAATAAAACATAGTGTGCAGAGTGAGATTTTATGTTGGTATCAGAGCCCATACGGGCCTGGACCTCAGCCCCTCTAGGGCTGAGGGAAACAAGAGTATATTGTGTTTTAGTTTTTTTGGTTATCCATTCATTTGGGTGGACGTGTACTGGATTTTGATGTTCTTGCTGGGAGAAGGCGAGGCTGAGAGGCATTATGTTTGAAACTTGTTTTTCGCTGGTGGATTCAACAGTGCCCGATGTTGAGAAGGAATTGTTGTGCATGTAGGGTAATCTCTAGGGAATGTAGCAAACCAGCGTGATGTAGCCATGGTTAGTTAGGAAAATTATGGAGTTGGCATCATCGACCCAAGCAAGATTGGTTAGTTTTACAATTATCTTCACAGGTATCTTACTTCAGCTGGAATAGATGGCGTCAAGGTAGATGTGTCGAATCTGATTGAGACCCTTGGATATCGATTTGGAGGTCGAGTAGCTATAACTCAGAAGTACCAAGAAGCTTTGGAAGACTCTGTAGCTACAAACTTCCCTGAGAATGCCTGCATATCTTGTATGAGTTACAACTCCAATTCTCGAAGACTGTTGCTTTGCTCCTCCAAAGTGGTGGAGGTGTTCTTGCTCGAAGTCAGGGCATATGAATGGAAGAAAGGGAGGTCGTATGGTGCGCTGCGACTTACTGTAATTCGACGATCAAGGGTCGAGGGTTCAACTCTCATTGGACATCATGATCGACACCACAGATAATATTGCTGAGGAGATCTCATTCCAGACCTCCGAGGATGACTATAGTCTAAGAATTGCGAGCATAGAGGGTGCAGCAGAAGTGCTTGAGAAGAAGTTTGTGTTAGAAATTTCAAGCATGATGTTAGAAGAGACAACATCGACGTTATGTCGAACTAGGGAGATCTACTCCAGATAGTTGTTCTAGAGATGATCTAGAAGGTCTATCGATCTAACCCTACAAATAGATAGAGGGTCGCAGATCTACATAATTATATTTGAAAGATTGTATCCTCAGAACGCTGCATGGTTGATGGTTCCAGACTGGCTGAGCATGGCTTGTAGCAACGCAAAGGAAGTGGAATGGGATGCTGCGTGGGCTAACAATCTGGATCCCTCCGGCAGGGCCGCTCTAGGTGTCCATGCCTCCACATACCAAGAGCGTAACGCAGGTGTGAATGATGGCACCGTAAATGGGAGCGTGGATACATTCAACACGATGGCAGGAATGGAAGAGAGTGGCGGTGCTCGTGAAGTGCTGATCAAAGTTTAAGTCATGAAAAGAGAGAGAAGATGTTGTTGGCAGCGCGAGTCATGGTCTCATTCGTATCGACTAGGCTACATTACTATGTAATGATCTATACACAGAAATGGTTGGGGAAGAGTATGTCTCTGTTGTACATCAAAGTGAGGGCTTGTGATTTATTGTATTTCCATTGAATGGTGTGGATATTTTCTAGATATTCCCGAGGCCTCAAGTTGTAGATCTAAGTGCATAAAGGAGACCTGAATGCCTCAGTTGTTTGGAGTTGAGAGCAATGTTGCTCTGGAGCTCGTGGTCGCTGACGAGCCCGTGGTGGAGCACGTACTACGAGGTCTGACTATTCAAATTCATCCCTCGGGCACCATTCCAGAGAGTCGTCCACTAGCAGGTTTTTAGGGTCATTGAAGCCTGGCTCTCGGAAAGTGCAGCCACATGATGGATGCCATGGAAAGGGAAATAAGCACTGGAAGCAGTGCAGTGTCATAGAAGAGGAAGGACCGTCTGATGAATTTGGCAAAGGCTAGCCGAGGCATTGCCCTACAAACCGAAAGTCACTACGCAGATTATTATCTTGATTCTACGATATCTTGATCCGTGGATGTTGCGTGGATCGTTGTGGAGCAATTAATGGATCGAGGTGATTCCATCAAGCATTTTCAAATTGAGCATGGAGATATCTACAGATTGGGTTGTGAGCCGATTTGATTGGTGGTTCAGTGCATGCATAGGGAATACAAATCTTTGTAGTCGTGTGTTGTGCCTTTGTCAACGTTGGCACGGATCTATTGGATCGAGCCATGAGGCATTGAGAACTATGAAGAGCTTCCACTAGTTGTAAATACCGTATTTGTGGATTGTAAATAACAGCTGATTCTAAGCTTGGACGAGGAGAAGCAGTCGAGGAGAAGCGTTCTGGGGATCTGAGGAGGTGAGGATCAGTAGAGAATCGTTTTTGTTGTGTGAAGTGATCGACGAGCTGGATATTTGGCTTTTGCATTCGGTGTTCGTTGTTGTCACAAAAAATAGAGAAAGCTGTGAAAGTTGTGAAGGTTGAGGGACAGATTTGGGTATCTATGCAGCCAGGAAACCGTAAGTGCCTGTTCATGATGGTGCTGATTTTGAGAGGCACCATCGATATTGGGCTTTGTCATGCTGAACTGTGAGAATATTTCCTAGACCTACGAGCAGGAGAGCATTTTGCATTCCATCAACGACACAAGCATGTGGGAATGCGTGGATTTCTTTCCCGTGGTCGTCTTCGGAATTGTAGGGTTGGACACTCCTGCGAACGAGGTGTGTTGCTCATGACTGAAGAGTCTTATGTGACTTCGTGCTTGGAGAAGAACCGATGGAGTCTGCCTATGGAGGTTGCCACGGTGTTGATTCATTTACTTTTGTGAATCTTTAAAAGTTGATTTTAGCATTCTTAAAGCAATCCTGTGGCTAGGATTGTGTGAACATTGGAACAATTCAATGAGGGGAGGCACTGAATCAATTTTCATATATCATTTTATTTATGAATCACTTGCTACTAGAATTCATTATGCTGCGTCACAAATTGAATTTCTTTAGAATGTTGTGAGCTTGCTTTGGAGAAATGCTCACGGTGGTATGGGTGACCAGAAATTGCTCCTCAAGAGATCCTGCGCCAGCATAGTAGCGGTGTACCTGTTGGAACCTATGCATTGGAGAATACCTTTGGCAAGTCTATCTGATGCTTTGAGTGATTTTGTCAATGGCAAGGCCAAAAATTTCAGTTGCACATGTGTTCGGACTTCGTGTGGAGCTATTTCCGCTTGGAAAGCATAAGGGTGACCAAGTTGAATGTATACTGCTTGGTGCCAGTAGATCTGTTGGTGAGTGCCGATAGAGGAACAATTATAGTCTGGTGTGAGTTTGCTGAGACTGATTTGTGTTGTGAATCCAGCTCCAAAAATAGAAGAAAAGAGATATCAACGCCTTAGAAATAAGCCACTTCGAGGGGGCAACCTCCAATACATTACATGAATGAACAATTCTTGGATGGTACAAATGACAAAACCTCCTTTCTCTATATAGGAGTCTATGGGGCCACAATGTAATTCTAGTGGGGCCACAATGTAATCCTAGCCGACCTAAAAATAATAATGTAAGGCCACAATAATAAAAATATGGGGGTTACATGGGTACAACAATAACAATAAGGGGGGCTACACTAGCATAATAAGGGACTACACTCTTAATATAGGGACTTAGAATGCCCCTCTCCTTCAAACAAGTGTTGTCCTCAACGATTGATTATTTCTTGATGCTTCTGTATAAAATTCTCATCCTCCCATGTGGAATCTTCTACAGGAAAGCTCTTCCACTTGCTGAGATACTCTGAAATTGATCATACTTTTCGAGTTCTTGTTTCTATGACTTCTTCGGAGCTTCTTTCAATGTGATGTTGATCTTCCTGTTGTTTCATTAGATTCTGCACCAAAGTTAGGTTATGCTTTCAGAGTTGGAGAACTTGTTGTTGATGCTCAATGTGATCTTCCACTAATTTACCATCCATATTAGCTATTATTTGATCCTTCAACACATCCAACTTAGCCTCCATTTCTGCTTTTAAACCATTTATGTCATCTTCAGTTTCTCTTCGTAAGATCAAAATTTGTTGCACTTGGTACCGTAATTTTGATATCTCATACTGCAATTCTTCCTCTTCATGCGTCATAGTATAGCTTTCTGATGGCTTAATGGGTATGGAATTATTCTTTGGAGGTATTATAGAACCCATTACTGATAAAAATTCTTCAATATGCCCTTGGAATCACTTCAAACTTCTTTTTTACACAAGACTTACGCAATTTGGAAAAAAATGTACACCTTTTACTTGCTTTTGAGGAGCTCTATATTGAAATTGAATTATCTCTATAATTGTGAATCCTCAATATCTGAAATTCAGCCTTGTATTAGCCCTCTGAAGCTTCTTTCAAATGCCATAGGTCTGATCTGATTTGGATTCTTCAAGGCAAAGTTTTGTCTAATATCCCACAATGACCCAATTATGGACTGGTTCAGTACTTCAAACTTGTACAACTTTCCACGTGTCACTGTTTCTTCCTTTGGCTTTGAAATTGATAGACCAAAACCTACAGTTTGTGTACTTGCGGCCAATTTTTACATCATTCCAATTTGATGCTCAGAGAGAGAGCTATGAATATTTTCCCACGATCACCTCTTTGAGATGAAATTAAGAAGCATCAAAAAGCCCTAACTTCTACAGATCATATCTCCGAAAATATTGCAAACCAATATCTGAAATTTTACAATGATGTTCCTCAGGATTGTGGCTTCACACTCTAAAACTTTCAGCTTCTGAACCTTCATAGAAAAAAATTTATTACGAAAATACCATGATGACCTGTTTAGGTTAAATTCAAGAGCCTGCAAAATGACCTAACTTCCACAGATCATATCTCCGAAAATATTGTGAACAAAGATTTGACATTTTGTGAAGATGTTCCTCAGGATTTTGGCTTTCCACTCTAAAAATTTCAGATTCTGAAACTTCGTAGAAAAAAAAGTTATAGCAAAAATTCCACGATGGCCTGTTTGGAGCAGTGAAACCCTACAATATCAAAGCTCTGATATCAAATGTTGTGAAGCCAACTCCAAAAATTGAAGAAAAGAGATATCAACGCCTTAGAAATAAGCCACTTTGAGGGGGAAACCTCCAATACATTACATGAATGAACGATTCTTGGATGATACAAATGACAAAACCTCCTTTCTATATATAGGAGTCCATGGGCCCACAATGTAATCCTAGTGGGGCCACAATGTAATCCTAGCCGACCTAACAATAATAATGTAAGGGCACAATAATAACAATATGGGGGTTACATGGGTGCAACAATAAAAATAAAGGGGGCTACACTAATATAATAAGGGACTACACTATCAATATATAGACTTAACAAAGTTGAATGTATACTACTTGGTGCATAAGGGCGACCAAGTTGAATGTATACTGCTTGGTGCTAGTAGATATGTTGGTGAGTGTCGATAGAGGAAAAATTATAGTCCAGTGTGAGTTTGTTGAGACCGATTTGTAATTGTTGCATTTTGAAAGTAGTGATATGCACAACGAATTTTTGCTTGTAATTGGGCATTGATATTTGGAGTGTTCCATTGTTGTTTGGTAAGAAGGTGGACGAGGCCACTGAGAAGGGCCGAGTCCTCACATATTGGTTTCAATATGCTGTCAGCACACGTGTTAGAGTGCTAGATTCACAAATATTTCCAGGAAAGGAGTCAATGGTACTCGAACCTGGTGGTGAATTTGATGGCAATGCTACCATGTCAGAGAAGGGAGTATTTCCTATGTGGTGGTAGTGAGCACAGATTTTGACCATGTTTGAATGATCGTATAGTTAAGATATTGCTGTCGTGGTTAGTTCTCTTGCCTTAATGCACAACAATCATAGTAATATTTAGATTTTGGAATGTGATTTTATTGTTATTTCATATTGTTTTGAAGGGAATATGTCTTGGAAGCTTGTATACATATTGAGATTCACAACCTTAATATGAAGTCATTTTGTTATAATTCGCGACTCTAACTAATGACGGTTAAAGCATGGAGATTCAAGACTAGTATATCTAAAACTAAAAAGTACAAATTCTATGACAGAAATATTCAAGCAAGAAAGCACTAGTGTGTTCTAGCCTATGAATGGTATGGTGAGTGGAAAAGGATGATGGACAATCAAGTTTGTGAAAGTTTTTTTTGTGTGAGTTTCTTTGAATTGACTCAATATCATGTTGTATTATGAGTCACACATTCTAATTGTAAGCAATTCTAGGATGTTTTTTGCAGTGGTCTTTGTATAGTATGTACCTGATAACTTCAAGAGTTGGAGTTGTATTGTAAGCCTTTGCAGGCATGTGTATCCCCGTAAAGTTCATGGTAATCTCAAAACCACTTTGTAATTACAGGTTCGTGGTTATCCAGAAACCATTTTACAGTGTTGGTTTGTGGTCAGCCAGAAACCACGTGTAATAGTGAAGTGGACTGGAAACAGGTCTTTGCCAGTGTTCACCCACTGATGAAGAGATTCGGTGAAAGGTCAACGATGAAGAAATCTGGTGCAAGTTCATTGATGAATAAATCTGGTGAAAGGTCGTCGATGAAGAGATTCGGTGACAGGTCGTCGATGAAGGGATCCGGTAAAATTTTTCTAGAGAGATTTAAGATAGATCTACCGCTAGTGAGAGTTCACTAATGAAGGTAGAGCATGGTTACGGGTCATCTGATAAAACCCACGTTGGAGGGGGATCTGTAGATACAGGTACATGTATGCAGTGATAATGTTTAACAGAACCATGTAGGTGAAGGAAATCCTACCAGACTAGCAGTTGCAGCGGTTGGTACCCATGCATTCTGGTGGATGGTTGCTCCTTTATATGGATGTCGACATATCCTTTTTGTTATGTTTAACCACAGCTAGATTTTGCGAAGTGATATAGAGACAAGTAGTCATTAAGGGGCTGTGTTGGAATATGTAGTTCTTACTTATCTTTGGTTGTGACTTTCTATGTATAGAGTCTGTTCCTATTCCATAGGAGTTAGCTAAATCTAAGTTCCTAGTTTGGTGTGTGGTTGAGATATTCTCTCAATCAACTTATTGTGCATCCAATATAGATTCCCTATCTTTAGACAATACTTCATGTAGATATGTAACTCTATTTGATTAATATAACATAGCATAAAGAGTGAGATTTTATCTTAATGCTCCCCATAAAACCAACATCTCGGCCCAACAATTGTCTCCTAGGCCCCCAAACCATCTAAAGCGAAAGGATAGGGCAGGGTGAATGTCGAGAGAAACTCTACACCCACATCACCCTCCATCAGAAGCCCAATCAAAGTACAAAAAAAGATGAATATTAGCCATATCGACAAAAATAACAGATTGAGAGGGATCCTTAGGGCCCCATGGACCTATCTCCATAAATAGTTTTATGACGTGGAGGGAAGTCAGAAAGGCATTAAGCAAAGATCCTTCAAATATATATTCGTTTCAGGCACACCAAATACCCTAGAAGACATAGAGGGGAACAACTTTATAAGCCTAATTTTTGTGTTCCCAAGAGCATATCCAAGCTACCATCAAGGATAAATTAACTTCGATCTTTAAACCCAAGAGAGAAATCACCTGCTTCCATATGTCTTTGGTGAAAGGGCAGAGGATGAAAAGATGGAAATGATCCTCCATTGCTGACTTACAGATGGAACATCTTCTAGGCTCTACAAATCCCTTCTTGAGGAGGGTGTGCCAAGTAAGAATACGATTGTGGAGAATTAACCATAAAAATCACAAAATATTAAGTGGGACCTCCGATATCCACAACCTAACAGTAAGCTCAGAAAAAGGGAGGGGTTGAGAGCACGAAATGATGTTCTCATATGCTTTCAATGTTGTGATTCTTCAATTGAACAATAAAATTCCCTACAAAGGTCTATCCAGATGAGGGGTCAAGGATATACCATCCTGGAAAATATTTCCTCGATATGATACCCATTCGACCTTGAGGAATGTTTGGATACCAAAATCTCGAGCATGAGGCCAAGAACATGTGGAAAGACGCAACTGATGTCCCCTCCCAATGTTGGCCAAATTGTTGAGTCCTTGATGATTGAGAAAATTGATTAACGAAACCGATAGGAGGTGGTGGAATCCTAACATGCCTTTGATAGCATTCAACCCAACTTGAATTCTCTTTCCATCCACATAAATTGTTACATAGCTAAGGAGTCACAGACCTTAGAATTCGACATATAACTGAAATACAAGACTTTGATGGAGTTCCTGTTTGGATCCATGCCTCCAATTCTCCTTGAGGAATATATTTAACCATCATAATTGATTTCTAGAGGCCATGCTCCCCAAAAATATGCTAAAGGATGGCCGTCAGGAGAGCCTGATTAAAAATTTTAATGCTCAAGAGGTCCCAACCACCTTTTTTTATAGGTCTGGAAATGAGAATTAATCCAACAAGGGGAATCATTTTTTTGGAACTAGATCGAGACCACAAAAAGGTTTTCCACAATGGACTCAATATTTTTTATATCGCTTAGGGAATTAGGAAAATGTGCATGTAGAATACATGAATAGCTTGAAAAATTTCTCTGACCATAATTAATATGCCTCCATAGAAAGCCATTTATGGTCCCATCTAAGCAATGTCTTCTCAAATTTAGCATTCAACGAGTCCTAATCAACTAAGTTGTAATGGTTAGGCTTCAAGAAGAAGCTCGGGTATTTCAATCCCATGGATAGTGATTGAATCTTCACCCCAAATAGAGATGCAATGCCATTTAATTCGGATGAATCTCTCCCATCAGAGATGAGCTTAGATTTTGCATTGTTTATGTAGAGACTAGAGGGTTTGTAGAAATTCTGGAATAAATTGTGAAAGGATTCCCATTTAGATAATTTTTTCTCCCCTACACAAAGAATGCCATAAAAAAATATCAGATGTGATAACTGAATATTTCTAGAAATACTACATCCCTTATTTGCACCAGATTCCTTCATGGCATGTATGCCTCTCCTGAAAGCATCCAAAATTAAAATAAATAAGAGTGGAGACAAATCACATCCTTGTCTCAACCCTCTGTTCATTTTGAAAAAAATTGTGGCCTCCTCATTGATAAGAACCACCATGGAGGCTAAAGTAATGCATGCCATTATCCAATGTATGTGTGTGTGCTTAAATAAAAAAATTTAGAGGATCATAGTAATAAATTCCCAATCAACACATTCATATGCTTGGTTATATCTATTTTCATGAGACATGATTTTTGTTTCCTAGATTTAATCTAGTGGATGCATTCTTGAACTATAGCCACAATGTCCTAGATTCTCTTGTTGGACAAAAAACCGAACTGCTCCAACAAAATGTGACGGGAAATGATATTTTTGACACGGGTGGAAATGAGCTTGGACATCATTTTGTAAACAAAATTACATAATGAGATAGTCCTATAATCTGAAATAGACTTAGAGTTAGATTTATTTTGAATAAGCGTTAGGAAGTTCAAATTGATAGCACATGGCATGTGACCACATCTTCTAACCGCTTCTGCCATCCTCACCATCTTAGACCCCATCAGGGAAAATAAATGGAGAAAGAAGTTGTTTGGCAATCCATCAGGAGAAGGGATTTTTACCTTGGCAATCTCCTTGAGAGTTTGATGTAACTCCTCTTCGATGATTTGCGCATCCATCAAAGTTCTATCTGCTAGTCATTAATATTTTTCACTATCTTTGGATGACTATAGGATGGTTATAGTTTGCTGAAAACAATATTCCTTGAATATCTTGAGTTTCAAAAATCTCACTGCCTTCATTATATTCATAAAACCTTTTTCCATATCTATCAGTTTTCCATCTCAAGGTCACCTGGTTTCTCTTAAAAGACTCATTATGGCCTTATACCTCTCATTTTCATCCTTCTTTCCTACATAAAACCTCATTTCCTCATTTTCCCCTGTTAATAAACTCCACCCTCCCTCTAATATTTCTTTTTTCTAACTCATTTCCATGTTCCCTTGAGCATAATAACCTATTAGAATGCTCTATTTTCACTGGAAAATCTTTAGGTCAAAATCTCATTCAAAATCAGGTCAAAAAGCACTCCCATTAGGTTCAAGGTCATCCTTGGATGTCTCAGACACTGCTTTTCCTTTGATAGAATTTGGCTCAGATGTAATAGAATGTCAAGACATGGTTATTCAAGAAGGACCTAAAAAGGAGAATTATCTTCTCAGTTCAGAACCTACAAGTGAGAAAAATGTACAAAGTTTGGCACTTTTGTAGAGTTGTTGGAAGATTTATCAGTAGAAAGTATTGATGATGTAGACTTTCTACTCCTGAATTAAAACAACTTACATCAAGAGAAAGAAGAACAACTTGGTCTTGTAGATGACAAGGGCTATAAACTTGATAGTTCATTTGAGTGCCAAAGTAGTGATTACTTGCAGGAAGATGACATGGAGGAAACACAAAAGGCCAAACATGAAGAAAGTCTATCAGAAAATATTGATGGAATATGGAAAGAGGTGAGGTGAACTGGATAGAAATAAAGGAACTTGAAAGGGCTATAGAGAACTTAGAAGACAACATTGATGATTGTTATAAAGAACTACAGACACTTAGGGTTTTGAAAAGGTGGTCAGAAAAGGTGGAAAAGATGAGTTAAAATTTATGGTGGAAACTACATAAGATTTTGAAGATGCTACTATGTGATTAAATCCCAAAGTTTTCAAAGTGAACATATCAAGCCTCAATAAGCAAAAGAAAATCCAATTCAATGACTTCAGTAACCATCAAAGAAAAAAGTGTCAAAGAGTATTAGTGGCAAAGGAAAGGACTTCAAACATTAGAAAGTGGGTTTTTCAAAGTTAAAGTAAATCCATAAGCCTATAAAATCCCATTTCACACTTCAAAAGAACTAGTGTTACCTTTCAAAATATCAAGAGCATTAAGCAAGGAAGATTTTGTGGGTTTTCTAAATGAATTTGGGCTAAGTTTCCTTGGCATTGAGCATTCAGCTTGGCGTTGTGCACCTCAGAGTTGGCATTGCGCCCTTTCCCGAAATTCCCAACGCAAATTGTGAAGGTGTTGTGCGCCTGTAGGGTGGTGTTGTGCCCTTGCCAGAAAGGACCCCGTGAAATTTTTCACTAGCACTGCGTGCTCAGAGACTGGCGCTACGCGCTTTTGTTGGCGTTGCGCGCCTAGATAGAGAAGCTTGCCAGGGTTTGGGGCCATTCAAACAAGTTCAAATCACATCAAATATTCTCAAAGTTCTTGCCAAAGTCCTCCAAGCACTCTTGAGTGGTAAGTACATGAAATGAACCTTTCTTTAAAGCTATTTGACCACTTTTAAAATGCATTAAATTAAAACCCTAATCAAACCCTAGCTACAGATATGAGATCATTGTCTATATATTTATTTCATCCTCCTAAAAAAATTGTTAGTTATAGACAAGGAATTTTCATCGATTTAGGGTTGTCATTGAGTTAGTTTTCCCCTCACTCATTTCCTACACATATACCCCTTCACTCATTCCCTTCATTTGTTCAAATTTCCATTTCATTCCCTTCCCCTCATCTCATTTCACTTGTGCCATAGGGTTTTATAAAACAGAGTCTAAATGTCTGAGGGTGAAGACAGTGGTGTTGAGGCACAAATTCCAAAGAAACATGATCACAAGGGAGGAAAAATAAATACATTTGAACCCATAACCACATGGGAACTCATGGCATCTCATCTTACTATTTCTTTCTTTAAACATGTGGTCTGCTCTGAGTTTTGTGAGAAAGTGCGGCAAATCCAATATCACCCGTAGCTGTCAAGACTATTCATCATCAATATACATGACAAGCAAGTCAATCTTGCTGGGGTTACATTTGAGATGTCCACTGATGCCATTGCAGCTGCTACATGGATACCTAGTGTGGGAGAGAAGTGGTTCAAACAAGCAAACCTGAACATGAGTTATTTTGAACCATACCTCAAACCTAGGTATAAAGATCACCACAAGTCCATCTTCCATTTTTCTCATCTTCTTGATAGAAATGCACCCATGATGAGGATAATAATGAAGTATTTCACTTGTGAGGGAAGGTTTTCTCACCTCTACTCCTACCATATCCGCCTTCTTATGCATTTCACTAGAGTTAGGATGCTTCATATACCATATTATATTTTCTGTAACATTGAAAAAATGGCCTACATTGTGCAAAAGAGAGATTAAAATTAGAAAATGTAGATCCCATTCCATCATTCACTCATCAAGATGGTGGTCATGCATCAGCTCCAGCAGAAAAACGTTCCATGGGATACCTTAATTTCCAATGAGGTTTTCACTACTCCACCTGGCCATCATCAACAGGATATTCCTTCATCTTCTCATCATCGCATACCCACTCCTCCATTACCTCCCACTATTCATACATCACCATCCACTCACATCCATTCACCTCATATTGATCCTCCCTCATCACCTTTACACAATCCTTCACCATCATATCTTGATACCAGAGCATCAAGCAATGAAGGGAACATTGAGACAGCTGTAACTAAAATGATTGACATTGAGCCTTTTCCTTTTACATATCAGAGAGGCCATAGGCATGTATTTTCTTCACTCGAGGTGAAAGGGGCCATCCCTTCTTCATCATCAAAACAAGTTGATAAGGGCAAGGAAAAGGTCACAAAGCATATCACTTTTGAGGAGGAAGACAAGAATGACACTGAGAAAGAGTTTCAGTTGATTGACCTTGATGATGAGGACGAGGAGAGAATCACCAATATGTTGATCAAAAGTAATGATGCCAATATTAGTGAGCTACAAGATAATTTTGGTAGAGCAAAGAATCTGATTAACTATCTTGAGCTAGAGAATCAGTAGTTGGAGACAAAGCAGAACATCAGTGAGGTTAGGGCAATTAGAGCTCAAAGAGAGGTCGGAAAGGCCAAGGCTTTGCTAGATTAGGCTTTGGGTATTTTTGATGACATTGAGGATGAGGAAGATCAGCTTCCTAGGCAAAAGCCAAATGAAGAGGGCTTTAGCCTGGGAAAAACAGAAAGAGGCAGAATTGGTAGAGCAACTCACTCCAAGTGAGCTGCTTGCCATAGAGATTGACAAGGATAGAGAGTATTGGCTTGAGTGAGCCAATTTGCATATGGAGGATCAAATAGAGAAGGAAAAGAGAGACACTGAACTTCAGAGGAAGATGGAAATACATAATTGCAAGGGCCAAGCTCAAATGTGCCCATTCAAATATTTGAGCTTTAACTGAGGCAAAGGAGAAAGAGATGCTCAAAATTCTTGTTGAGGTGTCCCTCCAAGCCTCCCAACCATTATTAGCAAAGAAAATTCCAAATTTTGGCACTTTGTTCACATTTTGAATTTTTGACAGTTTGGCTTGCAGAAAATTGGCCAAACACGCAGTGCCAGTAGCACTGTGCTCTTTTTTGGGCCATCCAAATGGAAAATGGTCAGCATTATCATGTTCCTAATGGAAATTTTATCAACCTCAAAAATTTTTAGAGGATTTGGAGCAAAACTGGTCCCTCAAAAAGGGCAAAAACCACCAAAAAATCACCTTTCTGCCCTCTTTTTGGCACTAGCGCTGCGCTTTTAGCCGTCTTGGGAGAAGTGATTTTTGACAAGGAAAATGGGCACCATTCTAGAAATTAGAAGCATATTTGGAAAGTAGACTCAGATACCTTTCCTATGAGCCATCATGGAGCTCATTTGGACACCGGGAAGGCCTCCCAAAGTTAGCTGCAAAACAAGTCATTTTCTCAGTCTTGGCGTTGCGTGTTTGCACTGGCGCTGCGCCCCTGTACCCTGGAGCTGTGCCCTTGCCAAGAGTTATTGCAAAATATGTTTTGAAGCCTTAAAGTAAAAAAATTTCCGAAATTAGCTCAGTGGTTATGTTAGAAGTTATTATTGCAATGAATGAGTTTTAGATATTTTGCCTTGGGCCTTGCATGGTCTCAAAGGTCAAATGCCTTAAATATGTAATAAATGAAATTTGAAACCATAGCCATGGTTTACCTCCTCATTTTACAGATAAATAATGCATGTATGCTTCATAGTTGTTGTTGGTGGATTGTTGAGTTGAATATCACATAGATTTTGAGTTGTGAAGAAGTTGGCTTTGGAGCTTTGTAACTATTTTGGATTGAATGTCAATGGAACAAGCACATTCACAGGATTCATGGAATTTGTTAAATGGTGATGTTATCCTAATTTTGTAATTTTTTTGTTTATGTTTTCCATTTTTTATATCAATTTCTCTTGTAATAGAACATTAAATTTAGGTTAAGATATGCTGTTAGAGGCACCTTAAGTCTGTCTTCTTTCTGTTGCTAAAATGTTTTCCTCTACTAAACCTGATTGGAGAATTTGTAATTGCTCTATGATTCCACATAGTTTGTTGTCTTGAAAATGATTTAATAAGATTCAAACCGAAGAAGTTTATGGTATGCCCTGTCCTTTGGTGTAGCTTGAAACGTTGTTTTTGAGGCCTTTCTTTGAAGTTTTCTTAATAGGGTTTAGGCTAAAGAAGTTTATGGTTTTCCTTGTCCTTTGGTATATCTTGAAAATTCATTTTAAAGGTATTTGAAGTCTGATTGAAGAACTTAGGAGTTCCCTGCTCTTTAATCATTACTAAATTGTTATCTTGAATGTTTTCTTTGTCTGAAAGTGAATATCTAGAGAATTTAGGAGTTCCCTGATATCAATGGTTTGCTGGATTGTTGTCTCAAAGTCTACTTGATAAAGCTAGGCCAAAGAATTTTATGGTGGGCCCTATCCTTTGGTGCCTTCTTAAGCATAGTGATCATAAAAGACTCTTCTTGTTCTAGTATATTTTAAAGGATTCTTAATTTCCCTTTAAACCTACTAAAATCACAACTTAATGTTCATTTCACGCCCACATAAGCTATTAAGATCCATTTGGCTTTGCTAACTTTCCCTATAAAACACCCTTGATTTGTTTTTGTACTCTTCAAACTTTTCACGGACCCCATAGCCCAATGGTTTGAATTTCGCTTACTCTATCTGCTCTTCTTGACAAGCAACCCAACCAAACAAAACAAAACAAACAGCCCTATCATTTTAACTAGCCTAAAATCAACACCCTAAATCAATCAAGTTATATCTTTTATACAAATATAGAGAGATCCCTCTATGAGTCCAAGAAGGCTAGGTCCTTGGACTCCAAAGTTGGTTTGATGTTACCCTTTTTTATTTGGTCTCACCAATCTAGCAAATTACAGGGACCTAACCTGATGGCGATTCCGCTAGGGAACACTCATTAAAAATCTGAGTGTTATATAAAGAACTCAGAAAACCCAAAAATATCTCAATATTGGTATCCAATTGTTCATGGTGGACAACAAAAAAATCCTCAAAACAGTTAGCATCATCCATCTGGTGACTCCGTTGGTCTTCAGTAGGTCTGCTGACTCCACTGGTTCTCACAGACTCCTCTGGGAATGTGTCAATCAATCCTAATAGTATAAAGCCCAATCACATACTATGTGAATTCAGTATTCTTACAAATAGTTCTATTTTTCAAAACTCTTATAAACTTTCAGCCTCTCTGTGTTGTGGGTCTGAAATCTGGCTTTACAAAGAATCAACACGAGATCTCACCCTAATCCAAACCCTCCTGCCACAGTTGATGACCCAGAAAGAATCTTAAGAAAAAATTCTGGGACTGAAGATTCAACTATTGTTAGACCAATTCACAAAGCAATTTCTATCAAAGTACATCTGCCACCCCCACTCATACATCCACTGTGAAAACCCCTCCAGTTCACCCTCCACCTCCACTCATAAACCCTCCTCTTATAAATCATCCTTGGGTTCCTTTGCCTCAAATCATGGCAGCATGGTTTGCCCCATTAGTACTACCACAACCTTTACTGCCTATGCCACAAGACTATCAGTCTAGAATCCCTCACTTTAATGGAACTGACCCTACAACTACCCAACAACATGTATACAAGATGAATGATGCTTTTGAATACCAAGAAATAGAAGATGAGACCACACACATAAGAATGTTTGCCCAAAGTTTAGGGGGAGAAGCAAAGAAATGGTTCAATAACTTAACTCCTAATAGCATTCATGATCTCCCTTCCCTTTATCAAACATTCATAAACAAGTGGGAGACTAAGAAAAACCCTCTTCAGATATTGTCAGAGTATGAGAACCTTAAAAGAACTGTTGGGGAGAGTGTTCAAGACTACTGCACTAGATTCAATAGTGTATAAAATTCACTTCCTCCCCACATGAAACCCCCACAAGGCCTAGACCTAGTAAATTTTCCATATGGATTTGATCCCAAAATGGCTTACCAATTAAGAGAAAGAGATCCCCTTACCCTAGAAGACATGCAAATGGGAGCAGTAAGTGTAGAAGCCAATCTAATTGCTAAAAGGGATAGAATGAGAATAGAAAAGAGGGTTACATAGAAAGAAGAAACTATGGCCTCCACATCTGATGCAAAAATTGATAATATAGTTAGGGTAATGGAAAGTATGATGGAGAGAATTAAGTTAAATGAAAGAGCATCCCCTAGGGAAAACCAAAAAAATCCTAAAAAAAAATAGAAACCAAAACTTCAGAAGAGATCCTCCTCAAATAAGACAAAGAGAAAATGACCAGCAAATCAAACCTCCTTTCCAAGAAAACTACGTAGATGAAGAGGAAAGAGAGACTGAAGAGCCAGAAGAAAACCATGTGAATCTAATAGGCTCTGATAGTGAGGACATTGTTTTTCTCATAGAAGAAGAACAAGGTTTGTTTTCCTCAAACCAAAGTAAAAGAACATATGAGGATTCTGAAGAATACAAACTAGGGTTTGAAAATGATATCATGGAGATTCATAGGCAGCATGACCTTAGAAATAGGAAAACCCAAGATATCCCCAAGGGGAACAAACTAGAAATTTCTGCTAGGAAGACCCCTGAAAACACTTCTAAAAAGACAACATAAATTGAAAACACAATAACCAAGAAGTCTAATCGAAGAAAAAACAAAATCAGCCAACATAATGGTGACCAAAGCTACCCTAGTACATCAACTAGTGGCCCTGAAAAAACTCTTTTAACTGAGATTCCGAATAAAAATCAACAAGCTAAAGTGGTTGAAAAAACAATGTTTGATAAAATCTGCCAAGAACACAGACACCATTCAATATTGAGAGTAAAATTGCCAAGATAAAAATATCCATACCCCTTACTAAATTGGTGACTCAAGATGTATATGGGTCTCAAGTTTTGAAATATTTAAACATAGGAAATGACATCGATACTCTAAATCTGAGTGATGACAAGCCATAATTTTTGTTTGGACCAGAAGTAGAGGGAAAGTTTCAAGAGGGAGTTGTGCCTCCATTCTATGTCAGTTTGAACATCCATGACAAAATCCTACACAACGCCATGCTAGATTCTGGTGCTTTACATAACCTCATGCCAAAGGTAGTGATGGAAATATTAGGCCTCGAAATAACGAGACCATACAAAGACTTGTACTCTTTTGATTCAAGTAGAGTTAAATTTCTAGGCCTAATCAAAGACCTATGTGTTAATCTAGCACAAATACCAGCCAAGAGCCTTGTCATGGATATTGTAGTGGTTGACATTCCCTCAAAATATGCCATGCTCTTATCTAGATCATGGGGAGTCAAACTCAAAGGAACCCTCCAAATGGACATGACATATGTTACCATTCCAGTCTTTAACCAAACAAGAAGACTGTATAGAGAATCTAACATGAAATACATGGTAAGCAGCCAAGATAAGCCAAATAGAATCCCTCTATATTCTATCCATTCAGACCTTGATTCATTGATTTTGTACAATGAAGATGCAATTAATGAACAAATGGTTGAAAAAGAGGAAGAGCAAGACCTGTCACAATAGTCAAACCAAACATAATATGAAGAACGCAATTGCCAAAACGCTAGCAACCATGAACAACAACATAATGGTGAATCTGAACTTGAAACTCTTTGGAACATGAGCTTTGATGGCTCTTGCGGAAAAGCTGGTTCAGGAGCAGGTTTTTGGATACACAACACTAATGAAGGTCACTTTTACAAGCTAGATTTTCAATATACAAACAATATTGCAGAATATGAAGCTCTTCTCCTAGGTTTACACTTGGTGAAAAATATAGGAGCTCAGAATATTTCCGTTCAGGGAGATTCTAAGCTAATTATTAAGTAAATTAAAGGAGAATATTCAGCCAAAAATTCCACGTTAAGAGAATATAGAAATGTTGCCTTAGACCTCCTAAAAACATTTGAAAAATATGAACTTACCTATGTCCCAAGAAATCAAAAAAACCTTGAAAATGAACTAGCATTCGTTGCCTTCACTTGCCAACTGCCTCATGCCAATGAATAATACACGGTAAAGGTCAAAAGCAGACCAAGAGTACCTGATAGCATAGATTATTAGCAAGTTTTTGAAGGTGACAAACATATTGAAGACTTCTTGCCGTCCAAAAATGAGTTTGAAATGCCAAAACCACACTCAGATCATAAAAGGGAAAAACTCTTCTGGGGAGAAAACACACAAAACAAAGCCACCTTATGCTGCTGATATAAATCTATTAGAACACCCTCATGAGGCAGGATTTTGTGGGGATCCGGATCAAAAATACCTTGAGGTATTGCAATGCAAGGACAATCTATTGCCAAGAGGTCTTGTCCCCTTAGAAGAACTGTTTGATTTTAATGATGTTGCTAGGAAGCCTAAAATAGAATCCACTGAAACTAATGTAGAAGAATGAAACATTGGTAGTGAAGAAGAACCTAGAATGATAAAGCTTTCCAAAACACTGCTAGCCCTCATAAAACAGAAATACATTGAGCTTCTCAAATAATTTAAGGATGTGTTTGCATGGGGCTATGAGGACTTGAAGTCCTATGATACAAACATCATTCAACATAAGATTCCTCTCAAAGAAAACCAGAGACCATTTAAGCAGAAATTGCACAGGATAAACCCTGTACTAGTGCCTCTAGTTGATAAAGAAATAAAAAAGATGTATGATGCTGGAATAATAGTCCCACTCAGGTACTCAGAATGGGTTTCAAACCATGTATCAGTGAGGAAGAAAACAAGGGAAATTAGGCTATGCATAGACTTCAGAAATTTAAACAAAGCCTCCCTGAAAGACAACTACCCTTTACCTAAGATGGATCATATACTGCAAAGGGTAGTAGGTTCCAAAAGAATATATTTTCTTGATGGTTTTTCAGGGTATAATCAGGTGCTAGTACACCCAAATGATCAACACAAAACCTCCTTCACTACACCTTGGGTCACCTTCATGTATGTCAAAATGCCTTTTGGGTTATTGAATGCTGCGGCCACTTTTCAAAAAGCCATGGACATTGCTTTTTCTCAAGAAATAGGTTACTTGCTTGTGTTATATCTTGAAGACATAAATGTCTATTCTAAAACTGATGAAGAACACCTACTTCACCTAAGAAAGGTCTTTGAAAAATGTAGAAAATACGGTCTGTATTTAAATCCTAAGAAAACTTTGTTTGGTCTTCAAGAAGGAAAATTTTTAGGCCATATCATATGTGAAGAAGGGATTAAGATAGACCCAAAGAGGATTGAGGGGATATTGAAGATCAGTAACCCTAGGAACATAAAAGAGCTGCAATCTTTCATTGGAAAGATCAAGTTCTTAAGAAGGTTCATACCAAACCTTACAGAACTCCTAAGAAACATTAAAAACATGCTGAAAAAAGAAATAGGAGTCAAATGGACCATAGAAGCAAATCAATCCTTTGAACTGGTAAAACAAGCACTTACCCAAACACTAGTTCTAATCAGCCCTGACTTTACCAAGGACTTGTTCATCTACTCATTTGCATCATAACTCACAATTGTTGCAGTATTACTACAAAAGAACATAATGGGACAAGAAAAACTCATAGCTTTCTTCAGCAAGGCACTAAGGGATGCACCTATGAAATATAACATTATGAAAAAACATGCTTTTTCCTTAAATAAAGCATTAAAATATTTCAATGTTTACATCTTGCATTCACATGTCATTGCTTTTGTTCCTCATACAATCGTTAAGGACATACTAAATCAGGATCCTGATGGTAAAAGAGGTAAGTGGATTTTTGTCATCTTAGAGTATGATCTGGAAATCAAGCCCACCAAGCTGATCAAAGGGAAAGGATTGGCCAAATTGATGGCTGAAGAAAACTTTCAAGCACTGGACATAAACATGATACATTCCTTGGATGAACAAGAAGAGCTAGCGACTCCACCTATTGAAGAAGAATTTATGAACTCACTCTGTTATGCTGATATATTATATGTGCTTTTTAATCTAAATTCTCCTCTTGCTTTGTCCAAAAAAAAAGCTAGATTATTGAAACTAAAAGATGTAAATTTTTGGATTCTAGATAAATCTTTATATTGGAAAATTTATGTTGGTATTTTGCTTAAATTTTTCCTTGAAGAAGATGTAGATAGAATCATGCACGAGTTTCATGAAGGAGAATGTGGAGGTCATCTATATTGGAAAACCACTGGAAATAAAATCTTTAGAGCTAGTTTCTATTGGCCCACTCTTTTCCCTGACATCCTCAAGCTAGTAGTGACTTGCCATAAAAGAAAAATCTTTGAGGGAAAGAGAAAATTATTGCCTTTACCTTTAAAAACTATCAGTGTTGAAACTCCTTTTCAACAATGGGGTTTAGATTTCATCGCAGAAATCTACCTTGCCTCCTCTGCCCAACACAAATGGATCATCACTGCAACTGACTATTTCACGAAATATATAGAAGTCATCCCTTCAAGGACTACCACCGACTCAATAATCATCAAATTCCTTGAAACCAATATTCTATCCAGATTTGGCTGTCCAAGAAAAATCATCACCAATAATGCTGTTGCATTTAAATCCAAGAGAATGGTGGACTTTTGCCACAAGTATCACATTACATTAGGGAATTCTACAACTTATTACCATCAGGGTAATGGGTTGGCTGAGTCCTCTAACAAAATTTTGGTAAATATCCTCAAGAAATTGCTGGAAGAGAACAAAAATTGATGGCATAGCAAACTGGTGCACGCACTATCGGCAGACAGATTAACAAACAAGATCAATAAATATGTCTCCCTATCAGCTAGTGTATGGCATGGATGCATTTTTTCCAACAACTTTGGGAGTGCCAGTGATGAAGCTTGTTCAAGAGGTATAGTTAGAGTAGAATGATATACAAACGAGGCTGAACCAAACCATTCAATTGTAGTAATCAAGGGAAGAAGTATACAACAAAACACAAGCAGTGCAAGAGAATATTAAGAAAATCTTTGATAAGAGGACCAAAGTAGATGATTTCAACATTGGATACAAAGTGCTGAAGTGGGATTCAAGAAGAGAGGACAAAGGAAAACATGGGAAATTTGAAAATCTGTGGAAAGGCCCATACACCATCCACTCAGCAAGAGGTAACAATGCATTCTTCCTACAAGAAATGGATGGAACATAATTATTTGGAGGTCCTGTCAATGACAGGATGCTCAAGCATTGTTTTTGTTGAAATTATTAGTTTAAATCTTCATTCATTGTACATAACATTGCTTGAAGAAAAGATCAGAAAAATGAAACAAAAAAACAAGGAATAGAAGAAAAAGAGGGCAGTTTAAAGAAGAGGTAAAGCCCCCATACCAAAAAAGAATATTTTCTGAAATTGTGCAAGCCCAAATGCCACTACTTTTGAGAAAGGAAATTATTGTTTAGTAATATAGCCTAATCGTGATTAAACATGTTTTAAATTTCTGTTGATAAGTTAGAAAATGAAGATTTGCCAAACTGTTCAAACTTGGCTTATCAGTAGATCATGTTAGGAAAAGATATTAGTTCTAAAGTTCAAATCTGAACCAAAAGAGAGAGAGGGATGAATGTAAAATTTTAAATTTTAAGCCCTAAAGTTTCTAGTTTTATTTTTACAAAATAAAAACTATGTGTAGCTTGTTCAAAATGCCACAGCTCATGACAAATCAAACTGCTTAACCTTGACTTGGTAATGTTTTGAATTTTATGTCGATAGATTAGATAATGAAAATTTGTCAATATGTTTAACCTTGACAGATAAGTAGATTAGGTAGAGAATAAAGAGATCAGTAGTCTAATATGTGCCTTTGGATGATATAAAGGTAGAATTAGATAGTTTTGCTTTTAAAAGAAAAAATGATGTCAAGGGTTTTCCAATCCAAATGCACCCAAATGAAGAAAAAATGTTAGGAAAAGTATGATGGGTAGGTAGAGTTGATATTAAAGCAATCATGTTTTTTAGATTTTAAATATCACAAGTTCAAAGAACAGTAGCAAATCAACAATTGAAGAAAGAGAGATCTACCAAGCACAAGGAAGGTACTAATCTTCAAATTCTAGAGATCTGAACTCTAAGGTTCTGCACACTTCCTGAAGGAGCTGCCCTCCCCAAGTGGAGCCACTATTTGTCATCAGTATTTTTCACTATCTTTGGATGACTATAGTATGGTTATAGTTTGCTGAAAACAATATTCCTTGAATATCTTGACTTTCAGAAATCTCACTGCCTTTATTATCTTCATAAAACCTTTTTCCCTATCTATCAGTTTTCCATCTCAAGGTCACCCGGTTACTCTTAAAAGACTCATTATGGGCTTATACCTCTCATTTTCATCCTTCTTTCCTACCTAAAACCTGATTTCCTCATTTTCCCATGTCAATAAACTCCAACCTCCCTCTAAGATTTCTTTTTGCTAACTCATTTCCATGTTCCCTTGAGCCTAATAACCTATGACAATGCTCTGTTTTCATTTGAAAATCTTTAGATCAAAATCTCATTCAAAATCAAGTCAAAAAGCACTCCCATTAGGTCATTAGGGTTTTACATTTTTCAAGGTCATCCTTGGATGTCTCAGGCACAAATTTTCCTTTGCTAGAATCTGGCTTAGATGTAATAGAATTTAAAGACATAGTTATTCAAGAATGACCTAAAAAGGAGGATTATCTTCTCAATTCAGAACCTGCAAGTGAGAAAAATGTACAAAGTTTGGCACTTTTGTAGAGGTGTTGGAAGATTTATTAGGAGAAAGTATTGATGATGTAGACTATCTACTCCTGAATGAAAACAACTTACAGCAAGAGAAAGAAGAACAACTTGGTCTTGTAGATGACAAGGGCTATAAACTTGATAGTCCATTTGAGTGCCAAATTAGTGATTACTTGCAGGAAGATGACATGGAGGAAACACACAAGGCCAAACATGAATAAAGTCTATCAAAAAATATTTATGGAATATGGAAAGAGGTGACGTGAACTGGATAGAAATAAATGAACTTGAAAGGGCTGTAGAGAACTTAGAAGACAACACTAATGAATGTTGTAAAGAATTGTAGACACTTAGGGTTTTGAAAAGGTGGTCAGAGAAGGTGGAAAAGATGAGTTGAACTTTATGGTGGAAACTACATAATATTTTGAAGATGCTACTATGTGATTAAATCCCAAAGTTGTCAAAGTGAACATATCAAGCCTCAATAAGCAAAAGAAAAGCCAATTCAATGACTTCAACAACCTGCAAAGAAAAAAGTGTCAAAGAGTATCAGTGGAAAAGGAAAAGACTTAAAATATTATAAAGTGGGTTTTTTAAAGTTAAATTAAATCCATAAGCCTATAAAAGCCCATTTCACAATTCAAAAGAACCATTGTTACCTTTGAAAATATCAAGAGCATTCAACAAGGAAGAGTTTGTGGGTTTTCTGAGCGAATTTGAGCTAAGTTTCCTTGGCGCTGCATGTCTGGGAATTGGTGTTGCACCCTTGCCAGAAAGGACCCCGTGAAAGTTTTCACTGGCGCTGCGCACTTGATTTGGCATTGCGCCCTTAGCCAGTGGCGCTGCGCACCTAGACCGAGAAGCTTGCCAAGGTTTAGGGCCATTCAAACAAGTTCAAATCACATCAAATATTCTCCAAGTTCTTTCCAAAGTCCTCCAAGCACTCTTGAGTGGTAAGTACATGACATGAACCTTTCTTTGCAGCTATTTGACCACTTTTAAAATGCATTAAAGTAAAACCCTAGTAAAACCATAATCAAACCCTAGCTACAAATTTGAGATCACTATCAATAAACTTATGTCATCCTACTAAACAGAGTATCAGTTATAGACAGGGTATTTTCATTGATTTATGCTTGTCATTGTGTTAGTTTACCCCTCACTCATTTCCTACACCTATACCCCTTCACTCATTCCCTTTATTTGTTCAAATTTCCATTTCATTCCCTTCCCCTCATTTTATTTCACATGTGCCCTAGGGTTTTATAAAATAGAGTCTAAATCTCTGAGGGTGAAGATAGTGGTGGTGAGTCACAAATTCCAAAGAGACATGATCACAAGGGAGGAAAATTAAATATATTTGAACCCATCACCACAAGGGAACTCATGGCATCTCCTCTTACTGTTTCTTGCTTCAAATATGTGGGTTTCTTTGAGTTTTGTGAGAAAGTACAACAAATCCAATATCACCCGGAGCTGACAAGACTAATCATAATCAATCTACATGAAAAGAAGGTCAATATTACCGTGGTTACATTTGATATGTCCACTGATGCCATTGTAGCTACTACATGGATACCTAGTGTGGGAGAGAAGTGGTTGAAACAAGCAAACCTGGACATGAGTTATTTTGAACCATAACTCAAACCTAGGTATAAAGATCACCACAAGTCCATCTTCCATTTTTCTCATATTCTTGATAGATATGAACCCATGATGAGGATAATAATGTAGTATTTCACTTGTGAGGGAAGGTTTTCTCGCCTCTAATCCTACCATATCCGCCTTCTTATGCATTTCACTAGAGTTAGGATGTTGCAAATACCATATTATATTTTCCGTAGCATTTACAAAATGGCCTACATTGTGAAAAATAGAGATTACAATCAGAAAATGAAAAGCCTATTCCATCATTCACTCATCAAGATGGTGGTCATGCATCATCTCTAGTAGAAAAATGTTCCATGGGATACCTTCATTGCTAATGAGTTTTTCACTACTCCACTTGGCCATCATCAAAAGGATATCCCTTCATCTTCTCATCCTCCCATACCCACTCCTCCATCACCTCCCACTGTTCATACATCACCATCCACTCACATCCAGTCACCTCATATTTATCCTCCCTCATCACCTTTACACAATCCTTCACCATCATATCTTGATACCATAGCATCAAGAAGTAAAGGGAACATTGAGATAACTAGCACTAAAATGATTGACATTGAGCCTTTTCCTTTTACATATTAGAGAGGCCACAGGAATTTGTTTGCTTCAGTTGAGGTGAAAGGGGCCATGCCTTCTTCATCAACAAAATAGGTTGATAAGGGTAAAGAAAAGGTCACAGTGCATATCATTTTTGAGGAGGAAGACAAGCATGTCACTGAGCAGGAGTTTCAGTTGATTGAACTTGATGATGAGGATGAGGAGAATCACCAATATGTTGATAAAAATCAAGGATTCCATGATTAGTGAGCTATAAGCTAATCTTGGTATAGCAAAGAATGTGATTAACTATCTTGAGCTAGAGAATCATCAGTTGGAGACAAAGAAGACCATCAGTGATGTCAGGGCAATCAGATCTCAAAGAGAGGCCGGAAAGGCCAAGGCTTTGCTAGATGGGGCTTCGGGTATTTTTTATGAGAGTGAGGATGAGGAATATCAGCTTCCTAGGTAGAATCCAAATACCATTGGGCTGAAGAGGGCTTTAGCCAAGGAAAGGCAGAAAGCGGCAGAACTGGCTAAGCAGCTCACTCCAAGTGAGATGCTTGCCATGGAGATTGACAAGGATAGAGAGTATTGGCTTGAGAGAGCCAATTTTAATTTGGAGAATCAACTATATAAGGAAAAGAGAGACACTAACCTTCAGAGGAATACGACAAGACATTATGCCATGAGAAACAAGATTGCAAGGGCCAAGCTCAAACATGCCCATGCAAAGATTCGAGCTTTAACTTAGGAAAAGGAGAAAGAAAAGCTCAAAATTTTTGCTGAGGTGTCCCTCCAAGAGTCCCAACCTTGAATAATAAAGTAAATTCCAAATTTTGGCACTTTGTGCACATTTTGAATTTTTGACAGTTTGGCTTGCAGAAAATTAGCCAAACGTGCAGCACCACTGGCACTGCGCTCTTTTTTGGGCCATCCAAATGGAAAAAGGTAAGAATTCTCATGTTCCTAATGGAAATTACATCAACCTCAGAACGTTTCAGAGGATTTGGAGAAAAAATGGTCCCTCAAAAAGGCCAAAAACCACCAAAAAATCACCTTTCTGCACTCTTTTTGGCACTGGCGCTGTGTGTTTAGCAGTCTTGGGAGAAGTGATTTTTGACAAGGAAAATGGGCACCTTTCTAGAACGTAGAAGAATATTTGGAAATTATACTCAGAGACCTTTCCAATGAGCCATCATGGAGTTCATTTGGACACCGGGAAGGCCTCCAAAAGTTAGCTACAAAACAGGTCATTTTCTTAGTCTTGGCGCTTCGCATTTGTACTGGCATTGCACCCCTGTACCTTAGAGTTGTGCCCTTACTAGGAGTTATTGCAAAATATATTTTGAAGCCTTAAAGTCAAAAAATTTCTAAAATTAGCTCAATAGTTATGTTAGAAGTTATTATTGCAATGAATGAGTTTTAGATATTTTTCCTTGGGCCTTGCATGGTCTCAAAGGTCAAATGTCTTAACTATGTAATAAATGACATTTGAAACCCTAGATACGGTTTACCTCCTCATTTTATAGATAAATAATGCACATATGCTTCATATTTGTTGTTGGTTGATTTTTGAGCTGAATATTACATAGATTTTGAGTTGTGAAGAAGTTGGCTTTGGATCTTTGTAAATGTTTTGGATTGAATATCAATGGAACACCCACATTCAAAGGATTCATGGAATTTTTAAATGGTGAAGTTATCCTATTTTGTAATTGTTTTCTTTATGTTTTCCATTTTGTATATCAATTTTTCTTGCAATAAAACATAGAATTTAGGTTAAGAAATGTTGTTAGAGGCACCTTAATTTTGTCTGCTTTTTGTTGCTCCAATTTTTTCCTCTACTAGGTCTGATTGGAGAATCAATCAGAATTCCTACTTGCTCTCTAATTCCACCTAATTTTTTGTCTTGAAAATGATTTAAAAAGATTCAAAATGAAGAAGTTTATGGTATGCCCTATCCTTTAGTGTAGCTCGAAACATTGTTTTTGAGGCCTTTCTTTGAAGTTTTCTTACTAGGGTTTAGGCTAAGAAGTTTATGGTTTTCCCTGTCCTTTGGTCTATCTTGAAAAGTCATTTTAAAGGTCTTTGAAGTCTGATTGAAGAACTTAGGAGTTCCCTCCTCTTTAATCATTACTAAATTGTTACCTTGAATGTTTTCTTTGTCTGAAAGTGAATAGCTAGAGAATTTAGGAGTTCCTTGCTCTCTAGGGTTTGTTGGATTGTTGTCTCAAAGTTTAATTGATAAATCTATGCCAAAGAAGTTTATGGTGTGCCCTGTCCTTTGGTTCCTTCTTAAGCATAGTGATCTTAAAAGACTCTTCTTGTTCTAGTATATGTTAAAGGATTCTTAATTTCCCTTTAAACCTACTAAAATCACAACTTAATGTTCATTTCACGCCCACATAGGCTATTAAGATCCATTTGTCTTTGTTAACTTGCCCTATGAAACACCCTTGATTTGTTGTTGTAATATTCAAACCTTTCACAGACCCCATAGCCCAATGGTTTGAATTTCTCTTACTCTATTTTCTCTTCTTGACAAGAAACCCAACCAAACAAAACAAAATGAACAACCCTATCATTTTAACTAGCCTAAAATCAACACCCTAAATCAATAAAGTTATATATTTTATAAAAATATAGAGAGAGCCCTCTCTGAGTCAAGGAAGGCTAGGTCCTAGGACTCCAATTTTTTTTTGATGTTACCCTTGTTTATTTGGTCTCACCAATCTGAAAAATTCTAGGGACCTAACACTATCCTCATCATTGAGCCAATTAGAAAATTTATTGGTGAATTCCATCTTTTTTGCCATATGGTCCTCCTCCATGTCATGGAATTGATTTTTTAAAAATAGGAATGCTTCCTCTTTAATCTCCTTAGGTGATGAAATAATGTGTCGTGTCTTGTCTTCAAAGACCCATATATAATTAATTTGTCTCCTTTTATATGAAGCGCAATGGAATAATTTAGTATTTCGATCACCACCTTTAATCGATTCCAATATGCTTTTTTAATGCCATTCTTCCTCCAGCAGCTTTAATATTTTTTCTGAGTCTAGCCACCAAATATAGGATCACTTGGTGTTTTTTTCAGAGAAGATTCCAAGGGAAATCGAGTCGAGAGTAATGGAAATCTCCTTATGAATGAATAAAATTTCCTTTCTAAGCTCCAACTTAAGATTTTTTATCCATGATTTGACCATAGTTTTGAGACACCTGAGTTTCTCCATAAAACCCCCAATCAGATCATTCATGTCAGAGATAGTAGGACCAGAACGTGATTGAAAAAATAACTCTAGAAAGTAGCCTCGTTGACCCATATCAGATTAAATTTAAAAAGATTCTTAACCTCCTCCAAAACATCCTGCCATTCCAAAATAATTGCTTCATTATCGAATATTCCAGAGTAAAACGACCAGGGTTTCATTCTTTGTAGCATATTGGTGTCCACCAGAAGTCTATCAATCCTTTTAGAATTTCTCTCTCTACCCAATCTCCCATTACATCAAGTTGGACCCAAAGGATTAGGGACAATGTCACGGAGAGACTTTCAACTAAAGAGATTGGAGAAAAAAGTTGCTAAGGGATATGATTTTTCTTTGTGTCCCCAACACTCACCATCGTTCAGTGTGAAATGCAGATCCCCAACCATGATTAGTGTTTGAATATCCGTGATGCTAGAGGAGTCAACTAGGTCCAACAATGCCTTGCAACTAGTGTATGGAGAATATAATTTAATATACGGATCCTGCAATTCTAGCCACGACCATGGCCAGATAAAATCAATCCAACATTGCGCTTGTAAGCCTGAAAAGTGAAATAGGAGGCGTCCCAGATTGTAGTGAGGCCTCCTGAATTTCTACAAGAACTAGAAGCATAACCATGCCATGATGGAAAAATAGCGAGTAAAATATCCAAGGCATTCTCTTTGGAAATCATAGTTTCCTGAAGTAGTACAATAGGCAAATATGTAGTTCTTATGTGATATTTGAAGAATCGTTTTGTTGGGGTATATCCTAGCCCCCTCTAATTAAGGGACAATAACCTCATTTAGAACTGGATGACAGGTGATAACATGCTCTAAGGGCCTGGTTGTGAATATCATCCCTCATTTCAAATGATTCATTTGAAGGCTCCAAATCAAAATATGGATGAAGTGACTCCTCTATTACTTCAGCAAACCCGTGATTCAATTTGGAGTCGATGTCTCCAATATTAGAGATTTTTCTGAATTTAGTCTCTTTTTGCCTACAACGATTATGAACCAATGATACTGGTCCACCATCCTTCAAGGATTCTCCATTTTCGATATGATCTTTCTTTATGGATATAGGCTCAAGACCTAATTTGGAAAAATCCTCCAGAGTCTGAATTTCCACATCCACAGATAAATTTGGTGTTCTTGTTACAAATCGGTGATAAGAGAGATAATTGAACAAAATTGTTTGTAGATTGTACAACCTCTTGTCCTTTTTTTTTTTTGTAGGAGTCCCAAATGGGGGATGCCTATAATTCTCCTTGATTACATTCCCATTAGCATCATTCAATTTTTCCATTGGAAATTCAAGAGCCTTTCTTGAGGTCATAATTTTCTGCTCTTTCTGTGAAGTTTCCACAGACCCATAATGGCCACTAGAGACATTCTTGCCCAGATCTGGCCCTCTATCCCACCAAATTGGATTTATATTTTCCATTTTAATCTCTCTTGATGACCGAAACTTACCCCCAAAGTGCATTAGACAATTGGCCAGAAGATGCCGTGTTTTGTGACATTCCAAATACCTAAAGAGAATTCCCCAATAATTTAAGTTTTCCCAACATATGTCGATAGTTGTAGGTATCACCCCACCAAATTTCACTCCCACCAGGAACCAAGAAGCCTTTTTTTCAAGCAACCCCATACATCCTTCATTCACATAGTATACCTTACCTATTTTTCTTGCAATTTCCTTAATGACAACCTTAGTCCATAATTCCATGAGGAAACTGGGCAGTTTAGCCCATATGATTTTTCTTTTGGGAGATTCAACCATCAGATCAAAGCCAAGTTTTAAATTCTGGAGGGTTAAGAAACCACAACCTTGAACCCATGGAAAGCTTATCTTCTTTGAATCATCCTCCTCATTCAGAAAGTGGAATCCAAACCACCCATTGACCATTGTGCTAACCTTCAACCAGTAACCTAGGAGGGATTCCTAGCTCTTTTTGGTCCATTCCTTCATCTGAACTCTGTTCATTTTTATAAACTCCCATATCCAAACTAGCATTCTCTTTCTGATCCTTCCCATGTTTTCCCAATATAGATCAATTCAAAGTATTTCTATTTGTATTTCCTCCTAGGCCTTAATTGGCTTCTTGCCTTTGTCCTTGTTCGTTTTCCAATTTAGAGGTCTATATTGGGAATACCTAATCAGACCAACCTCCTCCCATGATCCAAATGGAAACTCTTTTGCCCCAACATATCCAAAAGTATAATTTTGTAAATACTCACTAGAAAAAATACCTTTCTCCCCCTCCCTCCTTGTTGCAGGTTGTGGCCCGTGTTTTCCTATTTTGTAAAGCGTTTTCCTTTTACTAGAAGCAATATCATTTTCTGTTGCCACCGTAACTTTAACTAACCTTGCCACATCGACATCTAAATCCAAAGATTGGGAGGGTTGGGCCTCCATCAGGCTCCCATCTGCTCAACTTAGTGTTCCTAAATTGATTTCATAAATGTATCGAACCCGGGGCTAGTATGCTTTGTTGAAGTGAAGTGCACTATATGTGCCTAGCTATCTGTTTCTCACTACGTTGTGTTTAGTGTTTTTCCAATGTTTTTGATTTTGTGTTTTTGTTATAAGAGAAAAAGCACTAAGTGTTGGTAAAGAGAAGTTATTGGTCACATTAAAACAGAGAAAAACCTATTCTAAACTATGTATGGCACTTGAGAATAGAAAATGAAATACTTTAACAAGAAAAATATCTCATAGCATGAACTCAATAACTCATAACATGAAATCAGTCCAATTCATTCATTAGAAATATGTTGGAATAATTTGAGAAAAGGATAAGTTTAATGTAATGAGGTTCTTCTAAGTAAACAACAATCTACAATATCACAGGGAAAATCTCATCCATGGCTAGAAATTTGTTGGAACACATTTGGAAAAAGATAGTCTGCAACCTAGTGAAGAATTCTACTCTAAATTAACCTATGACGCCAAAATTAATCCATTCCACAACTCAAAATATCAATGTTAAACCTCATTCAAGAATTAGAAATATTTTGGAATAGCTTTGGAAAAGAGGCAGTTTGTGAAATTATGAGAAGTTGCAGAACAGTCAAGACTTCAAAATGACATTACCAATTCTTGTTACTATGATGATGATGTATTAGTAGAAGTTAAGAACAGGAGTGGTTTGTAAATAATGAAGGCCATCAAGTCTAAATTAACAACTAGAATACAACTGACTAATAAAACTAAAAATACAATGGATAAAACTGAACTAGAATGCAATTATTCAAACTTGAAATACAGTGAACAGAATTGAACTAGAGTGTCATTAACCTTCGGAGTTTTACAACTAAACTAAAATGCAACTAATCACTGAAATACTACAGCTCTGTCTCATTTGGTGTGAGTGGTATTTTGGAACAATTCATAGAACAAGACTAGCTGTAACATGTGATGTAAATGAGCATAAAAACATAAAGTTCAAAAAAAACGCAACTAAGCTCTAAAACACCACAGCTAAGTCTCATTCAGTGTTAGTGATATTTTGGAATAATTCGTAAGAACAAGACTAGCTGTAACAATTGATGTAATTGAGCACAAAAATGTAAAGTTCAGAAAAATGCAACTAATTCCTAAAATACTACAGTTATATCTCATTCAATGTTAGTGATATTTTGGAACAATTCGTAAGAATAAGACTGACTGTAGCATCCAATGCAAGTGAGTATAAAACACAAAGTTCAGAAAATTGCTTAAGCTAGGAATGCAACAAGGCTAAAGTTACTTAACTAAACAATGTGCACAAAGCTTCTCGGGCAGTAGGGGCCCTCTACCACCGGATTAGCATACAAATCTCCTCAAGATTTCCTCAGATCTTGCAATAAAGCGGTACTTCTTTCATTAAAGGAAAAGTATTTCAAAAACAGAGTATTATGGTCTTTTGAGATCTAGCAACAAAACATCAATCTAGCTAGCTGTCTCTCGGTATTCCAAGTCATTCTTATAAAAGAAATACATAACTACCCTTGAGAAGAAACAAGAACAAGTGTCTTTTTCAATCAAAATCAAATTAGAACTCTTATGGAAGCCTCGTACTTTGTTGGAGACATCTGTAGAGTCCTTGTCCTGGTAGGAATTTGCTTCTTGGCTTTGATCTCTTCCACATGCATAACCACCTGTAGCTTCTTTCTCAGAATTCGTAGAGAGAAATAAATGATGTGGGAGTGTTGTGAAATTCAACCATATGCGTTTTTCCTTGAAGTGACACCTGTAACCTGTGAGAACATGAAGATAGCTGCGGAATAGGCGACTGGCTACAGAATGGCTGCATTCTATAGCTGAGTCTAGTCAAAAATTACTACAACAACAAAACCATGAAAATATAGCAAGTCAGTCATTGTATACATTCCTAAAGTGACTTTAATCAATCCTATTGACCATTTAAGCCTGTAATTGATAAGAGACAAAGGAAATGAAGTGAAATTTGGTGAAGGGAAAGGACATCTTTGGGGCTCAACATACCCCCACTGCAAAGTTTTTGCATGTCCTCATGCAATCAACTCATATATTCTGAGACTTCTGCTAGGAAATCTAGGCTCCTTCTTCTGCTTTTCCTGATAGTCAATGGCCTCCTAGGCTTCTTTATGACCAACTTGAATCTCAAATTTATAAGTGCCCTGCTCAACTTTTTGTTTTTCTTCTTCAATTTCTCACTAGCCTTGTACAATTTTTCCATTTGTAGAGAGAGAGTTGTATTCATATCACTTTTCAGCTTAACCTACTCCCTTAAAATTTCATTCTCATTCTTGATATGCCTATTGAGTACTTCTAACTCATATTTATCTCTTCTTAGCATATCAATTGCAGATTCTGGTGGGCTAGGAGTTCTGTCTCTACTTTCTGAGGCTCTCTTCTCTAATGTCTCAACATAATTATAAATTTTTTGTTGTGTTGGGTCTATCTCTGGAGCTCCTTCATCAAGATCCTCCTCGTACTGGTACTCAGGTGATCTAGCAGTTGGTGTCTCTTCATCCTCAATGTTTATAATTCTCGTTTGTCTAACCCCTGTTTTCTTCAATATACCTCTAAGCCTGTGGCTTCGTCTTGGTTGAGATGGTCCTTCACCTCTCTCCTTGGCATACCTTCTTATCATATTCTCCTTTTTAAGTTGTTTCTTAATTTCAGTCAATTTCTCAGAAAGTATCTCCTCATTGTCCTCTTGTATGGACTTACCAGTTTTAGTTTCAACAACTTTGGAAATTTTCCTTCTCCTGCTTCTTCTTGTAAGTTTGCCTTCAGATGGAGATTCCTTGGGTTCTTCAAAGTGATTCCTCACTAGAAACTCATCCCAATTGTCTCCCACCTTTCTCAAATGATGTTCAATCAGGATTTTAACTAGGCCGTGTTGGTACAAAGTGGTTTCTAGGAATTGAACCCTCTTTTGAACATTAGAGGCCATTCTCTTCAGACTATGAAGTAGGAAAAAGGGTAAATTGATTTCTTCATCTAAGAAATGCATCATTAGCCGAATATGATAAATATATAAGGTACCAAACCTTCCCTCAAAATTTATAAAATTTTGCAAAATTAGCAACATATTCCGCCATTTATTCTTCAGTGCTAAGCTAGGAATGCCCTTCTTAAAAATGGAAACATCCATACCTGGTGTTTTAAGCATTTGCCTCCATGCCTCATTATGAAATTCCCTATTTTTGAACCATCGTTCTCCTTGCCTGGGTTTTCCCGCTACTTCTACAATGAAAGCTTTTGTAATAGTGAATTTAACATCTCCTATTTCGACTTCTGCTCCATTGAAGGACCGTGCAAATGTTTAGTTACCTCTTTATGAAAACCATTGAATTTTTCCAAAAATTGTAACCACCCAACCTGCTGTAGCATTTCTTTAATTTGTGGGTAACCCTCCAAGTATTTGGTTCTGACTGGTTCGGACCTTACTATGAGACCCATGGCTTCTCTTCTCAACCTTCAATTTACTGCTCTTCTATCCACGGTGAAAATGGCTGTTAAAGAGTTGTTTTTACCCCAAAGGTGCTTTCTCTGTTTATGCAGTAGGAATTAGCTACGGAAGGATGATATGAAGAGGTTATAGAATGAGTGAAATGTAGTGAGGGTGATTTACACGAATTAATGAGTTTGAGAGCCATCATGGGAGAAAATACCGCGGAAATATTTCGTGAGAAATTCAAAATCATCACTGAATACTTCGGCTTAGTGACGTGATTGATTAGGTCACTTCAGTACTTAACCGTTAAGTTTTAAATGATGATTTGATATGGCGGAGTGGAGGGGATTTTGTCCAAATTTTTTATGATAGGTTTTAATAGGCATGATCAACACGAATAATTAAAACAACTTTTTGAATCATACATGACTTAACTATACTATAACTTTCATGTTCTATCATCATAATAATTTTACAACTTTACCTTTGCCTTTCCTTTAATTTTTGTGGTTTTGATATGCTTTGTCCTCCTTTGAAAATCATTGATTCTTCAGTCTTCATAATTCCTTTGATTTTGCTTGTTGACATAGGTGTGCAGGGTCAATTTGCTGCTGAACAAGTGTTGCTGGATAATTGCCTTCAGGATATCTGGCTACAGAATGTCTACCTGGCTGCAGAATGTCTGACTGGCTACAGAATGTACCTGTAGGAACTTTGAAACATGGAATGGAATGTTGTATGAAATGGATCATGAAATATGGTGGAATGGCTCAAGAGTGAAGTGAAATGTAATGGAATGAAATGAATCACAATTGTGAAGTGGAATGAACCATAAAAAGTGGTCTGCAACTCGTGATTTGTAATACTCAATCTGCAGAAAGAGATCAAATTTAGAAATCTGAGATGGAAATGAAATGGACCATGAAATGGAGTGAATGAAGTATGGATGAATGGAGTGAATGAAATATGAATGAATGGAGACATGATGGAGTGATACTTATGATTTTGTGATAGCTAATTGCAGAAAAAAAAACAAATTTGAAAAGCTAAAGTGTCAGAAGGATTCTGATTTTCACTTTATCTTTTCTGTATAAACATGCTAATCAGTGATTAGTTTTCATGTTTATACTTTATTTTATTTTATTTTTATTTTTTCATTTGAATTCAGAAAAATTCAACTAAGTTGATGAAGAAGAAAAATTCTTCTTCATTAACTTCACATCACTGTTTTCCTGGAATCTCTTGACAAATTCTTCTCTTGAAAGTGGCTTATGATACAACTTCAATCTATGACCATTTAAAAGAAAAGTGACCTTCTCTTCATCTATTGTCCTGATTTTTATTGCTCCATTGTCAAAAAATTTCACAATTTCATATGGCCCAAGCCAATGTGTTTGGAATTTACCTTGAAAATATTTGAACTTTGAATCAAACAAGAGAGCCCAGTCACCTTCTTTGAACTTATTTTCCTTGATGTACTTATCATGCCATCTAGTCCTTTGTTGTTGGACTATACTTGTTTTCTGAACTGCATCTTGTCTGATCTCATCCAATTCATTAATCTGCTCCAATCTGTGCTTTTGTGCCTCTGTTAGATCAAGTCCTAGCTGAACTGCCATTTTAAAAGTTTGAATCTGAAACTCTATGGGAAACAAAACTTGTTTTCCATAAACAAGTTCATAGGGAGTATGACCTATTGTGCTTCTCCATGTAGTTCTATAGGCCCACAAGGCTTCAGGAAGCCTGTCTGCCTAATCTCTTCTATGTAAATGAACAGTCTTTGTTAGGATTCCTTCAATGACTTTATTGGTAGATTCCACTTGACCATTTGCTTGTGGATTATAGGGAGTAGATTTTCTGTGTCTGATTTTGTACCTCTCCATCATTTTTTCCACTAGCCTTAATGTGAATTGAGCTCCTTGATCTGTAACAATCTCCCTTGGGACACCAAAACGAGTAAAAATATCCTCAAAAAGAAAATTAACTACAGATGCTTCAGTAGCAGAAAGTAATGGCTTGGCTTCTACCCATTTGGTAACATAATCAGTGCAAACTAATATATATTTCTTTTGTCTTGATGGAGGACTAATAGGTCCTACAAAATCCAAAGCCCATTTTTCAAAAGGTTCAATATGTACCTGAGGCTGTAATGGCATCTCACCTAAAGGAGAAGGTTTCCCTACCCTTTGGCAACTGTCACACCTTTTGACATACTCTTTAGCATCTTTAAAAAGGGATGGCCAATATTATCCTAAATGAAGGACCTTATAAGTTGTCCTTTTATCAGCAAAGTGTCCGCCACAAGGTTCATCATGACATGCCTTGAGGATCTCAGGCATCTCATCTTCCCGAACACATCTCCTAATGATAAAATCTGGACCTGTTTTGTATAACTCATTAGCAACCCATGAATATTTTGCACTATCATAAATGATCTTTCTTTTGTCTCTTGCATTCATTATTGAAGGAAATTTCCCTGAAACTAAATAATTAGCAATGTCAGCAAACCAAGGAGTTTGAGTATAAATTGCAAAAAGATATTCATCAGGGAATTGATCTTCAACTGGAGTATTGTCTTTGATGTTTTGGAGCCTAGATAGGAAATCAGCTACTGTGTTTTGTTTTCCAGGCCTATCTAGAATGGTAATGTTGAATTCTTGTAAAAGAAATAACCATCTTATGACTCTGCCATTAGTAATTGATTTTTTCATTAAGTATCTAATTGCAGAATGATCAGTGTGAACAAAAGTTTCATAGCCTGTTATATAGTGTCTGAATTTGTTTATGGCATGAACAATAGCTAAAAACTCTTTTTCAGTTACAGTATAGTTTAACTCTGAAGGAGTCAAATTTTTACTGGTATAGTAGATGGCATAAGGAATCAGGTCTTTTTGTCCCAATACTGCTCCTAGAGCTGTATCCGAGGCATCTGTTGAAATATGAAAAGGTAACTTCCAGTTAGGTCCCCTTAAAATAGGTGCTTCAGAGATTTTTGTTTTTAGGGTCTCAAAGGCTAACTGGCAATCAGGATTCCACTTGAATTCACAGTCCTTGGTAAGTAATTTGAAAAGTGGAGATGCTATCTTGGTGAAGTTTTCTATAAACCTTCGATAGTATCTTGTAAATCCGAGAAAACTCCTAACATCTTTTTGACAACTTGGAATAGATAAGTTAGAGATGACTTCAAATTTTGACTCATCAACTCTAATCCCATCCCCTGAAATGTGATGTCCCAAAACAATTCCTTCAGTAAACATCATAAAACACTTCTCATGACTTAGTGAAAGATTTTCTTCTTTACATCTCTTTAAAACTTTTTCCAAGTTTACTAAAGCTTCTTCAAATGTGTTTCCATAAACTGTGAAATCATCCATATATACCTCTACACAATCATGTATTAGATCTGAAAAAATTCCTAATACTGCCCTTTGGAATGTTGCAAGTGCATTGCATAATCCAAATGGCAATATTCGGTAAGCATAAGTACCCCAAGGACAGGTAAATGTGGTTTTGTCTTGGTCCTCAAGTGCTACTTGAATTTGATTATAACCACTAAACCCATCTAAAAATGAAAAGTACTTTTTGCCAGCTAATGTATCTAACACTTGATCTATGAAAGGTAAAGGAAAATGATCTTTAAGAGTAGCTTTATTTAATTCTCGGTAGTCAATACATACCCTCCATTTACCATTTTTCTTTGGCACAATTACCAAAGGAGAAACCCACTGACTATCTGAAATGGGATAGATAAAGTTGACATTTAACAATTTCTGTAATTCTTCTTTAACAATTTCCCTAAGATTTGGATTCATCCATCTTTGAGGTTGTCTGATTGGTTTACAATTTTCCTCTATATAGATGTGATGAGTGCAAGTCTTGGGGCTTATCCCTTTCATATCAGTGTACTCCCATGCATATGCAGAAGAATGTCTCTGTAATATCTTGACTAGCTCTGCTTGTTGAGATTTCTCTAGGTTCTTGTTTATGTTTAAAGTTTTGCCTGGAAATATCTCAATTGTAGAGCTGCCAAATTTATCCATGGAGTAAAGAGACATCTGTCTTGATGATAAAAAATCAATGTTGGATTCTTCTTGAAATTGTTCATGTTTGTATTCCGAAGAGGATTCAAAATTTTCTAAGGTATTTAGAATCTGGCTATCTTCACTAATTTTTGAAATTGTGAAGAGAGGTTGTATGTCTTCTTCATCCTCAATCCATTGAGTATCATCTAATTCTGTAATTGTTTTTGCTAGAGGATACAAAGTAAATTTCTTGGTTGAACTACCATCAGAGATGTACATATCACTGGATCTACAACTAATGAAAGCATCAGCTATAGCTAACCAAGGTCTTCCTATTATAATAGGATTCCCTCCTAGATTATTTTTAGGAGTTAGGATCATAAAATCCACAGGATACTCCCAAGAATCTAGGGACACTGGAATGTCTTCTATTACCCCATCAAGTTTGATCATAGATCTGTCTGCTAATTGTAATAATGTGGGTGTAAAAAGAAGATTAGGAAGTTTTAGTTTATCCATGATTTGTCTACTCATGATATTGATTGTTGCTCCTAAATCAATAAGTGTGTTTTGGATCTCAATTCCATTGATGTGAATTTTAACAACTGGATTTCCTGGGTCTAGATACTTTGGAATAACAATCTTACCCATCATGATATCTGCTATTTTTCCTGCCAGTTGAATTTTCTTTGTCTCTCTTATTCTTTTTCCTGTTTTCTTCATGCTCAACTCCTTTATTGTCTTTGATAAGATTGGAATTTCCTTGATAGCTTGCAATAATGGGATCTTAATACAAACATTTCTCAGCTCATCTAGGAAATCATAATTAGGCACCATAATTTGTTTTTCTACACCTCTATCAATTTGTAATCTTTCTGGAAAGGGAGGTGTAGAAGTGGATGTTGATGGTTGTTCTAATATAGGAGTTGAAATTATTGGTTCTTTTTGTTTTGATTTTTCAATGTTTAGGTCTTGGAAATGTGTGTTCTCTTCAAGACTTTTATTCACCAGTAGAGAATCTTCCTCAGAGTTTTTTTGCTCTTGTATGATTATAGAAGGTTTCTTCTTTTCAAGTGTTCTTCTAGACCTAAGTTGAACATCACTAAGGTCTAAAGGAGTAATCAAATAAGTTGGAAACTGTTGGCCTTCTATCATGTATGTATTCTGAGGATTTTTATTGTTGGGGTTTGGTATGGGTTGGGCAGGCAACTGATTTTTTTTCTGAGGAAATGGTAATGGAAGTGGTGGATTTTGAGGATTTTGTTGAAAATTCTGTTGAAGAGGGAAATGTGGATATGGTGGATATTGATAGTACTGAGTGTATCTTCCATAGGGATTTTGTGCTCCTTGCGCCCAAGTTTGAGATTTATTTTGGAATTGGGGCCAAGGTTGCTGCAAAGAATTCCAATTTGGTGGGGGTTGATTATACATATGATCATGGAATCCTTGTGTTTGAGGTCCTTGCCACAACCTTCTAGAGACAAAATTGAGAGATTCTGTGGAATTTGTAGAGGTTTCTTCTTGAAAGACAGCTTTAAGACCAGGAAGTGAAGGACAACTCTTGGTCTCATGTTTTTCTGAACAAATTACACAGGTCTCTACTACTTTTGCATCCAAAGGGCACTCTCTCAAGGCATGCTTCTTTCTACATTTGGGACAAAAGATTTCTAAGGCATCAGATTCAGTTTTCTGCTTGTTTTGTAACTTAAGGGTGTCTATTTGTTCACTAAGACTCCCCAAAATATCAGATTTGAATTCATCAAGCATATGTCCTATTTCTGCCCTACTTACTGTCCCAGAAGCAAATTTACTTTCTCTTGCAAGAGCAGGGTCTCTTGGTCCTTTTACCGTTTTAGATTTCCCTCTTGAAAGGTTGATACATAATTCAGCTATTCCAGGTAATGTGAGCTAAGATATATCCCCTTTTCCCATCATGTTAATGATATCTAACCATTCATCCCTAATTGTCTTCAATAAGAGAGCTTTCAAAGTGTCTTGATCTAAGTTTTCCATTTTTTCCCTCTTGATGTTATAGTTAAACCTCTCCAACAAATCTTCTAGATTTTCATCCTCTTTTTGTAACATTTTAAACACTTCCTCCTTATAGTTGACTGGCATACAGTAATCCAAATACCTCTCTAGAAATTCTTGTTTCATGTCTTCCCATGTCCTAATAGAACTGTTGATCAAACTCATAAACCATTTTAATGCTGCTCCTTTCAATGTTGAAGGGAATAGTTTAAGTTTTTGAGCATCTTGTAAGTAGTCATAGGTTCTACATAGGACTTAAAATTCAAATAGGAAGGTTTCAGGATCTTCAGTTTTAAGTCCATAAAAGTTTGGAAGGACAGAGGGTGAAATTTTTTTCATAGTTGTATTGGTTTCTTCATCTACTATAGGAAACCCAAAAGAGCTTCCCATTTCTCTTCTACTTCTTCCTCTGCCTCCTTCACCTTCTGCACCTCTACCTCCTTCTCCTCTACCTCTACCTCTACCCCCTCCAAATAGTGTGTGTTCTCCATTAAAAACTCCTCCTCCCCCTTCTTCTGCCATAGTTGATTCTTCTATGGAAGTTGAAAAGTTTATGTCCCTAGCAGGGGTCCCAGAATCTTCTTCTAAGACAGGTTTAGTGGATAAAGTGGAAGGTATTTCTAATGGAATATCTGATCTTAAGTTCTCTGGAAGTCTAGGATCAGTAAAGGATGGAATGTGGGTTTGAGTTGGAGGTGTGCTGGCTCTTGGTCTTGGTGAAACAAGTGGTGTTCTAGGAATCAAGCTTCTTCTTCTTATGAATCTACCCCTTGAGTCTCTTTCTCTACGCATATCATTGTTTTTGGGAGGTAAGAAACAAGGCTACCTAGTTACACTTCCCCAGCAACGGCGCCAAAATGTCTGCTCAACTTAGTGTTCCTAAATTGATGTCATAAATTGTCAACCAGGGCTAGTAAACTGTTGAAGTGAAGTGCACTATATGTGCCTAGGTATCTGTTTCTCACTACGTTGTGTTTAGTGTTTTTCCAATGTTTTTGATTTTGTGTTTTTATTCTAAGAGGAAAAGAACTAAGTGTTGGTAAATAGAAGTTGTTGGTCACACTAAAATAGAGCAAAACCTATTCTAAACTATGTATGGCACTTGAGAACAGAAAATGCAATACTTTAACAAGAAAAATATCTCATAGCATGAACTCAATAACTCATAACATGAACTCAGTCCAATTCATTCATCAGAAATATGTTGGAATAATTTGAGAAAAGGATAAGTTTAATGTAATGAGGTTCTTCTAAGTAAACAACAATCTACAATATCACAGAGAAAATCTCATCCATGGCTAGTAATTTGTTGGAATACATTTGGAAAAAGATAGTCTGCAACCTAGTGAAGAATTCTACTCTAAATTAACCTATGACACCGAAATTAATCCATTCCACAACTCAAAATATCATTGTTAAACCTCATTCAAGAATTAGAAATCTTTTGGAATAGCTTTGGAAAAGAGGCAGTTTGTGAAATTATGAGAAGTTGCAGAACAGTCAAGACTTCAAAATGACATTACCAATTCTTGTTCCTATGATGATGATGTATTAGTAGAAATTAAGAATAGGAGTGGTTTGTAAATAATGAAGGCCATCAAGTCTAACTTAACAACTAGAATACAACTGACTAATAAAACTAAAAATACAATGGATAAAACTGAACTAGAATGCAATCATTCAAACTTGAAATACAATGAACATAATTGAACTAGAGTGCCATTAACCTCTGGAGTTTTACAACTAAACTAAAATGCAACTAATCACTGAAATACTACAGCTCTGTCTCATTCGGTGTTAGTGGTATTTTGGAACAATTCATAGAACAAGATTGGCTGTAACATGTGATGTAAATGAGCATAAAAACATAAATTTCAAAAAATGCAACTAAGCTCTAAAACACCACAGCTAAGTCTCATTCAGTGTTAGTGATATTTTGGAATAATTCGTAAGAACAAGACTAGCTGTAACAATTGATGTAATTGAGCACAAAAACGTAAAGTTCAGAAAAATGCAACTAATTCCTAGAATACTATAGTTATATCTCATTCAATGTTAGTGATATTTTGGAACAATTCGTAAGAATAAGACTGGTTGTAGCATCCAATGCAAGTGAGTATAAAACACAAAGTTCAGAAAATTTCTTAAGTTAGGAATGCAACAAGGCTAAAGTTACTTATATAAACAATGTGCACAGAGCTTCTCGGGCAGTAGGGGCCCTCTACCACCGGATTAGCATACAAATCTCCCCAATATTTCCTCAGATCTTGCAATAAAGAGTTACTTCTTTCATTAAAGGAAAATTATTTCAAAAACAGAGTATTACGGTCTTTTGAGATCTAGCAACAAAACATCAATCTAGCTAGCTGTCTCTCGGTCTTCCAAGTCATTCTTATAAAATAAATACATAACTACCCTTGAGAAGAAACAGGAACAAGTGTCTTTTTCAATCAAAATCAAATTAGAACTCTTATGGAAGCCTCGTACTTTTTTGGAGACATCTGTAGAGTCCCTGTCCTGGTAGGAATCTGCTTCTTGGCTTTGATCTCTTCCACGTGCATAACCACCTGTAGCTTCTTGCTCAGACTTCGTAGAGAGCAATAAATGATGTGGGAGTGTTGTGGAATTCAACCATATGCATTTTTCCTTGAAGTGACACCTGTAACCTGTGAGAACATGAAGATAGCTGCGGAATAGGTGACTGGCTACAGAATGGCTGCATTCTGTAGCTGAGTCTAGTCAAAAATTACTACAACAACAAAACCATGAAAATATAGCAAGTCAGTCATTGTATACATTCCTAAAGTGATTTTAATCAATCCTATTGACCACAGACTATAACTACTTTCCCAAAAGGTCCATAAGAAAAATTAGAATGTTACAAAAAAATATCTTGATCAGCACAATCTAACAGGTTAATCTAAAAGGATGGTGAAGAGGAAAACTGAAAAATTATAACTATATCAACATTCACCTAGAACCAGTACAAAACCATTGAGGTTGACTTGATATACGTGTTCTTTTGACCACTAACCTATGAAAATAATGACCAATCTTTAGGAAGGATTGACCAAGTCTATGCAGTTAGGTTTGAGGACCCACTGGGGCCTGGAAGTTTGAGTGTACTAGAAGGACAAAAGATGCATGTCGCTAAACCAAAATACCTCCGACAAGTCTAATGAACCCAATCCCTTTGATTGGACACAAATATTCAACAACGTACCAATAAATCTTTCACCGTATTTTTTTCTCAGAATATTTTCTCCCTATAATCAAGGATAGATATGCAAGATGTTACCAATCCATTAATGACTCTAGAGTGGACAATATATTATAGCCCATCAATCTTTTCAAATAACTAATGGGAGTTCAATATAACAACATCAATCCCTCTGTTTCTCTAGATGAATAGGTTTTTAAAATTAAAAATTACCTACCATCACCAACCTTCATGAATTGTAAACGTTGATCCTGGATACTGCTACTGCATCGACTTAGGATTGAAATTGAGGGAGCCACAATAACTAGAGAGTTTGTTTAAGCAGGGAAAATGAAATAATCTAGGCGCAAAAATTGTGTAGCCATCAACACCAGATTTGACAACAGAAATATATATATATATATATATATATATATATATATATATATATATATATATATATATATATATATATATAAACCATTTCTCTGCTAATCTACACTTAAAATTTAGTTTCCAAACTTCTCACCTGTAGATTCTTCTCCCTCTGGATTTTAACTACTACACAAAGGGGGGTTTTAAGACAATATGTAAGACATTTTTTGGGTAAATTTTCTTAACTTGAGACAAAAGAAAACTTGTGTATTGTCTTAAATATTGTCTTTAAGTGGGTGTCTCAAATTAAATTGCCTTAATATATTGTCTCTACAAATACAATATATAACACAAGCATTTTTGTCTCTCTAGAGACAATTTCATTTATTTTTCTCTAGAGATACTTTCATTTTTGTCTCTCTAGAGAAAATAGTTGGGATTAAAGACATATTTTCTTTCTAGAGGCAATGTCTTTGATCCTAACTATTTTCTCTCTAGAGACAATAAAAAATTGCTTTCAAAGATAATACAACATCACTTTTGTCTCTTTAGAGAATATAAAATAATGAATGTGGAAAAATATATCACCATTGAAATAAACCAATATTAAAAGTATTTAATTAAAAATAAACTAAAATATCATTGATTAATTCATATTGTGACATAGTGGAATCAAACCACCGACCTCCTTCTTATAAAGCATGTGCTCTTCCATTGAGCTAGCACCCTTTAAAGAATTACGTGAGAGTTATGGTAGTCCTCGAAATTGCATTTATAGGCATTTATTTTTAAAATTTCCTCGACACATAATGGCATAATATTTGTAAAATATAAGATCATGCAACCCCTATTTTTAACTTGATAAAAATAACTCAATGGAGTTAGCTCAATGTCACACCCATGTAGCATGACTTGGAACAAGCTAATCTATAATAATTTACAAACTATTTAATCTAGTCATACAAAAAAAAAGTAACTAGAATTATCACAAGCCTTTAATATCTTGTCACAACAATTGAATGGTTTATGTTTAGAATGTTTCCACTCTTCATATATTATAGCAATGTGATTTTTTTCAAGGAATTTTTCACATCAACAAGAGATAAGGTACATAAAAATTGGCATAGCCATCCTCCTATCTCTCCCTAAACTTTTTTCAAAAAGTTAGATAATCCAACACAATTATCATTACCTGTTAGCAATGATAAAAAATGAGAGTCAACAATGTCCTCATATTTAACTTTCACCCTAGAAGAGAAGGTTAGTGCACAACCAGCATCTGCTTGGCTATTCAACGCAACCAATGCTAACAACCTTCTATGCAATTACACTTCCAAAGAAGTCATGCCTAGCTTTGAAAGCTCGATTTAATCCTATTGCATGGTAGTCAAAAGAGTATGGTATATTTTGTTTTACCACATATCCAAATTACACCCTAAAACCACAAAGGTTGAAGTCCTAATTAAAAATCAAAGTGATCAAGTTAGCTTGAATTCATATTCAGGAGTTGCAGGAGGGTCCAACTCACAACAATTTTGGAGCTTCTCTACCCAAAACTCTCTTTGCTGGAACCTGATGAGAAAATATAAGCAGCTCCTTCTTGGGAACTAAGTTAACCACATTCTTCCTCTGACACATAGAATTGAAACCATCAATCCTAAGAAGAGGAACCACACTCACTCTAGCCTATTCCACAATTGATTTTCAATTTTTACCATTTCATACTTACATTTAACTTTTGGAGGAATATCTTCATTCCAAGCAGAATTCCACTCTATGAATAGGGCGCGAACATCACCCTTTTGGGGAAATATCCTAACAGTTCCTTTAGGACTTTTCTCCCATGCAAAAATATGAGAAAAAATATTTAGCATTTTGTTGTTGCCAGATTTTACATGCTTAAAATGCCCACAACCCTAGAAAAAATCATCATCCATCCAGTTCGTGATAGTCATACCTTCAATGAAATTAAGACCCATTTGACAAGAATTACAATCTAGGAAGACTAGCTGAAAATTTAACCAAAATTCTAAGCACAAAAACCAAAAATTATTTAGATTAGCAAGCACGTATACAGAAAAAACAATCGTAAATATTACATGCAAAACTTTTGTTGAAAACCCAAAGAAATAAATAATAACAAAAATACTCTACCAAATCGGAAGGCGTTGTAGACAAAACAAATAATCTTGGTCTCTTATAATAATCTTTGGGTTTCCATGTAGATTTTGAATTGTTTCCATAAATGTAGTAGTAATTGTATTGGCTTTAAATGGATGAGATAATGCACAAAAGTATGCATAGTTGGTAATTTTATCAGCTACCACCATGATGACACTCTTTCCTTTGGACTTGGATAAACTTGGGATAAAATCCATTAAAAACCTCCTCCCAACATTGACATGGAATGGATAAAAATTGTAGCAGACCCAGGGTATTAATTGTCTCAACTTTATTTTGTTGGAAAACCCAACATTCTGACACAAAATTTTAAATATCAGATTTAAGGCCATCCTAAAAAAAATTATTTTTTGACCTTGTGGTAAGTTTTTAAAAATCCGGAGTGTCCTGCTAAGGGATAGGTGTGCAATTCGAAAAGAATATTTTGTGTAGTAGTTGGGAATTATTACAAATATATAAGCAAACTTTGTACCATAATGAATCATTTTTCGAGCTAAATGTATCAGATGTAGTGAGATCTTTCTACAACTTTTGAATGAGTGTCAATTTTTCTTCATCATCCTTCCATTCCTCCATTGATTCAGTTATCCAATCTGGTATGATAATAGAAATGGCACAAAGCAATTCTTCCACATCCTTGTCCTTTCCTGAGAGTGCATCTGCAACAACATTTAGATTCCATTTTTTGTAGATGATTTCAAAGTTATAACCTAACATCTTTGTGACCCATTTTTGCCACTCTTCTAAAGGTGTTCTTTGTTCATGATATGTTTTTACCTTGAAGTGCCTTCCCATTAGTTAAGGTCATCATTTCTTTAGTGCTTGTATTATTTACAACATTTCCTTCTCATAAATAGGTTTCTATAAATAATTTCCTTTGATTTGATGACATTCAAAAGCAATGGGTCTTCCTTCTTGCATTAAAAAAACACCAATTCCATTTTCTGAGGCATCACATTCCAAAACAATTTTTTTTGTGAATTCTAGTGTAGCTAAGACCGGTGCTTGGCACATTTCAGTTTTAAGATGTTAAAAGGCCTTAGTTGCTTCTGGAGCCCAAGAAAATGTATCTATATTTAGTAATGTTGTTAGAGGTGCTTCTATTCTCCCATAATTCTTAACAAATTTGCGATAATACACTGTTAACGCAAGCAATCCTCACAGGTACTTTAAGGTTGTGGGGATTTTCCATTTCTTGATTTATGAGAAGGAAATGTTTGAAAAATAACATGCACCAAAAAATGGTGACCTTACCTAATGGGATAACACTTCAAGGTAAAAACAGTTCATGGTAGTCTTAAATAATTTTTGGAACAAGTAATTTTGTGGCAGAATTAAAATTTTGTATCCTCATAATGTGCTATCGTTTCCTTCATAAAAATTGACCAAGTGACAAGTGGTTTACTAGAAAAAAAAGTCATTGATACCATAAAAAATTATTTGGTTCTAAATATAAAGTTGCAATGTGTACCTTTTGTTTGATTTGAATATTATGGAGATAAAAATATTTCTCCATCTGTAGTATCCATGTTATCGGATCCTTGCCATCAACCTTCCTCATATCGATATTTGGAATATGGCGTGTCTTAAGTCCAACATTAGATTCATGAAATTGTGATTAAAATTTATTTTATTCTCATCATTAATTTTATCTACTACCTTTTCGCCATTAGGAATAATTTATTGTAGCAACTTCATCAAACCTTCCTTCAAATCTTCCATATATGCTTTCAGACCATTCTTCATGTCTTCCATGTTCCCCTTCAGTTTTTCTTCTACACTATTGATATTATCTTCCATGTCATTATTCAAACCATCCATCTTATCTTCTATGTCTACTTTTAAACCATCCATGTCACCTTTTAGTTCATCTTTGGTTGCTTGTTGTGAGAGAAAAGTTTGTTGCACTTGATCCCGTAATTTTGATATATCATGTGGCAATTCTTCCTCTTCATGCATCATAGTATAGCTTTATGAAGGCCTAATGGGTGTGGAATTATTTTTTTGGGAGCCATTTTAGAACCCAATACTGGTATATATTCTTCAATATTCCCTTGGAATCACTTCAAACTGATTTTTCAAACAAATGTTATGAAAAAATAAAAAAAATACAAATCTTTTTCTTGCTTGTTAGGATCTCTATATTGAAACTGTTGTATCTCTATGATTTTGGATCTACAATTTCTTAAATTTTTCCATTTATTATCCCTCTAAGTCTTCTTTCCAATTCCACAAGTCAGACTCTATTTGAATTCTTCAAGCTAAATTTATGCCAAATATACCACGATGACGTGATTATGGACTGATTATGTAGATCTAAGTTGTAAGGGGTGCCACATGTCACTGTTTAAACATTAGGCTCTAAAATCAATACAAGAAAAACTAAATTCTGTGCACTTTCGGCCACTTTTTACATAATTCAAATATGATATCAGAAATGAAAGTTATGACAATTTCCCCTTGGTCACTTTTTTGATACTGAATTTTGGAGTATGCAAAAACCCTAAATTTCTCACATCATATCTCCGAAAATATAGTGAACCAAGATCTAAAATTATAGTATAAATTTCACCAAAATTTCTGATCCACGTGGTTTCAATTTCAACTTTAGATGCTTTGTAGAAAAAAAAATTATAGCAAAAATTCCAACATATCCTGTTTTAAGAAGTGAAACCCTAGAATCCAAAGCTATGATACCAAATGTTACGCAACCAACTCACAAAATAGAAGAAAATATAGGTCAAAGACTTAAAAATTATCCACTTCAAGGGGGAAACCTCATTTACATTACATAAATGAAAAATTCTTGGATGATACAAATGAAAAAACCTACTATCTATGTATAGGAGTATAAGGGGTCAAAATATAATTAGAGCCTACATAACAATAATAATGTAAGGGAAAAAAAATAACAATAGTGTGTTTCTATGGGGCACAATAATAAAAATATGGGGACTACAAGGGAACAACAATAACAACAAGGGGCTACACTAGTATTATAGGGACCTAACAAAGGTGCACATGGAAGCAATTTATCAAGAGGTTCCTTACAAATAACTTCAATGGAAACACACTCACTTGAAATATTGCCTTCATTAATAACAACGACTAGACCATAATTTCTGGAATTTCCAAAAGCATCCTCTCAATCACCCCAAGCACTTTAGGTCAAAATAGTATTGTGGCATTGCTGACAATCTCCTTGATATTACTATATTTAACTGAGTCTAGTGTTGATTCATCTGATGGTTCAAATATCCTCTGAAGATACAAAACCATACTCTAAATCATCCTTTTTATCTTCAGTGATTTCAAAATCACTTCTATTTCCTTCATCTTCATGTCCTTCTTGAAGAAAAATTTCCTTGGGAAATAACAAAGAAGCATTTGGAGGAAGAGAATTTCCCAGTTAACTTTCAGCCTCATTGTCATAATCCTTGCTCCCTTCGATGTTATGTTGACCCAGAGGTTGAAAATCATCATAATTTGCAACTCCTCCTTTATGTGTTGTTCCATTGTTGTTCCTCTTAAGAAGTCTTCACATACAAAGTGAGTTTTCCACAAAATCCATCCTCGAGTATAGCTATTATATTGTACACATTTAATTAAAGTATACATATGTTTTAAATGAGAAGCCTATGAAACATTGTAGAAGTTAATAAAATCGTTATTTAAATAAAGGTCATATAAAGGCTTTGAATTATTATTATATGCTTTCAAATACATGAAAATATAGTAAAATGATTCAAAGCTAACTCGTTATGGATGAATGAGCTAGTATCCTAGTGGCCCAAAGAGAAATTCATGTTAAATCAAGCAACAGATAAGTCTACACCACGCACGTGCTCCCGCTTTTTCCTGAAATCCATCCGCAACACAAACTAATGCATGTATGTCAGTATTCATATAATAATAAGATATAAGCAATCAAAATTATAAATTATAATTCATATTATACCAGAAAAATTAATGCATCAGTCATAAAGAAGTATATATACCTATGCTTGCCTCACGTTTCTTGCTTTATCAACCATCATAGAAAATTCCTTAATATATTTCAATAGATTCATATCATAGCAGGATAAACTAATTGAGAGCATTCCAACCACACAGTTCCCATTGCCTTAAAATTATTATATCTCTTCACTCTTTCTCGATCACCAAGTCTCCTCCTCGGTGCTAATGTTTCCATCACAAAAACACTTAGACCTATGCCAGAACCAATTTTGGCACTCCGCTCAAGATCCCATGCAACAACTAAAGTTGTTTCCTTTATGGCTTCCTTGTCCTTTGGTACAGGCTAAGGAATTTTTGATAAAGTAGGCTCCTTTTGAAATATTTTAAAGCTACACAACCTTCATGATATTCTTTCAAGAACTGACATCTCACGTCTCAAGGATGTATTTTTGGAAGATGCAACATTACCACCACCTGCCCCAGCATATGCCATTTCTAATGCCATTACAGCTGGAGAAGAAAATGAAGAAGCACCTAGCGATACTATTGCACGGTAGCCTCCAAAGGACATACATTTTCATCACTACCATGAAATGAAGGAAAAGGTAGAGTGAAACATGAAATACTTTTATGAATCAGCTAGGAAGACAACGTCGTGTAAAGCTCAATTCTAGGGAATGTAAGTACGGAAGAAAATATGAGATCTTTAGACATTTTACAATTATTCCCATATCATGGTACTATATAATTAACCATATTATATGATCGAGATATATATTTTTTAAAAAATTACATATTTAAGCACAGTAGCTGGCTATAGAAATCAATCTATTTATTCAATTTACACATATTTCAATAGTGAAAATTAATTATGCATAAGAATCCCATAAAACCAGTTAAAAAGAGAATTTCTCCCCTTAAAACCAATATTAAAAATTTTAGACTCAGAAATAACTCGACAGGGGTTGTCAACTATAAAAAATAACTCGGGAAATTTTTTGCAGAAGATAGGAAAATCTCATCATGCAAAGCCTCATACCTAAGAACTTGAAAAAATTTGAAAAACTAGTTAGATGGTCTTGCGACACTACTTAAAAGTTGTTTCTCCTTATCAAGGCTAGATTAGTAGTTGAAGATAACTAGTAACTGCACCATATATGCTTATACTGATATACATGTAATTGGATGGCCATAAGAACCTTTAAAACAACCAATGAGAAGCCTATAATATTCACTCAATCTAACTAAATAAGAGAAAGGCCCAAATATATAAATTCTTTGGCATCTTCTCCACAATATATATACATACAGAGAACCCTCCTGACATTTCAGAGGTTCAAATTCCATCCCCACTTCTAGTTGATCAGAAGAGTCTTCCTATAAATTATCTTTGTGGTCATTATTCAAAAGAATCATATGGGGCAACCTCACATGTTATAGTGCATCTAATGGGAAATATTCATATATTCTTAGACCAATATAGATGTAATTGGATGGCCCCAAGAACCTTTAAAACAACCAAAGAGAATCCTACAATATTCATTCAATCTAACTCAATAAGATAAAGGCCCAAATTTTTACATGCTTTGGCATATTCTCCACAGTCTCTATACATACAGAGAACCCTCCTGACATTTCATAGGTTCAAATGGCATTCCCATTTCCAGTTGATGAGAAGAGTATTCCCATTACTTATCTTTGTGTTCATTATTCAAAAGAATCATATGGGGCAACAAAACATGTTATTGTGCATATGATGGGAATTATTCTTGTTGAAAAACCTTGCTATTTAGAATTCTTTGCAAATACTATAGAAAGATATCTAATGTGATCATATTATAGGAATGCATGAGGAGATATAGAGTTTTTTTGCCTCAATATTTTATAAACCATTGGAAGAATTATTTATTGAGATTTAGTTAATAGTTTCAAACAACAACTCTATTGATTTCATTAATTAGAACTGTTAATTACTTAATTCAACATTACCTTATAGGATTAATCGAATTCTCTTGGCTTGAGCTTTTAATAGGGGAAGTCGAGAGTAATGTGCTCTTGTGCTCAAACATTGTCTCTACGTCATGGAGAAGAGATTTGTGTGGATTATTGTCTATTTTTGTTTGTATACAAGTTTGGTATGTTGATCAAAATATCCATCTTGTGTACATCTAGGACTTAGTTAATTAAATATGGAAAATGCATCTTATTAACTAATGTGTTTTCCTCTTTATTCCAGTATTGAAAAAGTAAGATCCAAGGCTTTTGCGATTAGCTTTTTTTGTAGAATTTTTTTTTCTGGATAAATTGCATCCATTTTTTATTGAGTCGACGTTCGAACCAATCCACCGTGCATCATCTTCAAGAAATATCCATGAGTTTGTCTGATCTCACAATAAGGTATAAAGACGAGGATGAGAAAAATGAGCAGAAAGGAAATGGCAGGGAGGCCGACCTAAATTGTCAAAAAAGATAGATTAATTTATTGATGAAATTAATTAATTCATGAAATTAATTTATTAATAAAATTAATTAATTTAATAAAAATTTATTAAATTTAGTTATTTTGTTCCAAAGTAGTCAAAAAAATCATTTGTAAAAATTCTTTATGTTGATGTTTAATATTTAGTCTAATTTATTTAAATGTTTTTATTAATAATTAAAAAAAATTATTAATAATATTACAAATTTTAAAAAATATTGTAAGAATGTTTAAATTATTAATTCATTAGAAAAAGATGATAATATTGATGAATAATAAATTATTTATAAGATTTTTAGTGATAAATAGATAAATTATTATTATTAATTAATGGATATTAGTATTTAGGAATTAATCTAAATAGAAGAACTAATTAAATTAGATATCATTATTAATGGTTTCTATAAATTATTTCTTTAATAAATTAATCTATCTTTTTTAACAATTTAGGTCGGACTCCTTGTCATTCTCCTTTCTGCTCATTTTTCTCATCCTCATTTTTATACCTTATTGTGAGATTAGACTAACTCTTGGATCTTTCCTGAAGATGAACCACGGTACGGTAGATTGGTTCGAATCGTCGACTCAATCAACAATGGATGTGATTTATCCGGAAAACAATTCTACAGAAAGTAAAATCCATTTCTTGTAGCATCTCCATATTTGTATGATTAGCCACTCATAGTATATGCCAAACGTTGTGCCTTGTTTGGATGTTAGATTACAAATATGACAATGATAAGAGTAATCTTAGATTAAATCGATGCACACTTACCAATACAAATAGCTTACTAATAGCTTACTAAAGGTTGGAAACTTGTGTGAAGCTGATGTAAACCCTAACCTAACCCTAAAACATAAAATAAGAACAGATCAACCAAATACCCCTTGCAAGAATGTAAGGGGATCTTGGTTGGTTTATACTATTGTCCACTAGAGACCCTATAATATCCATCTATCACCTTACAAGCCTTCAGGACAATTCAAGGGAAGATTCTCCACTAGAAATATTCCCAAGCTAAAGAAAAAATAGAGGGGGTGTTACATTAGGAATACCCAATCCATTAGGTAGGTACTAGGGACACACTTCAATTTCAAAATTCTAAATCTAGATATATGAACCCAGTAAAATCTAAATCCATTTGAATTACATATGCATGCAACTGAATAATGCTCCAGAAATAAACATATGTAAATTCATTTGAACTAGAATTTAATTTCAAATTTCATTCATAAATAGAATACAAGCTTAAATTGCAGAGTTATAAAAAAAAATTGAGAGCATAGATTTAACACTTTAAGCAAGATGGTCCAAGAAAATAGCTGCATGTGAGCAAATTTCCACCTAGTCGTAGGCATCCACTACATATGCCACCTCAAAGCTAGGTTATGAGGCCGCCAAGACGAAGCAAATTGGCCATAGAGTCACAGGTCACTCACCCACGTCCCAACCTAATTATTCTAAGGTCCAGGTACGATGTTCACAACTAAACACTCCAGGTAACTATTCAGCTATCAAATAGTCAAGAAATTGACATGCATTTCCCACACATACGAATAAGGATTCTCCTCTTCTTAATAGTTCCTTACGAGTATTCTCCTTCTAATGCTCACAGGGTAGGAAATAAGAACCTATCTTGATGTTTACCTTCTGGAATAATTTCATAGAAATATAACTTAGCTCTGATGCACCTTATTGAAAATAATAATGAGAAAATTATTTCTTTGACTTGTGCCTTAGTTCAAGAGACCAAAAGAAATTTTCCTTATAGCATGCACTAGTTCCTAATAGTTAGGGCGAGTTCCTAAAAATTAGGACAAGTTCCTAAAAGTAAGAACGTGTTCATGAAGCAGCTTAACTGATACGTAGGAGTGGATGGATCAATTTATTGTCTTCTAGTGCAATTTAGAATTGGAAAAGACAAATTATTGAGTCTCAAGTTCTAAATTGAGACTAGACGAGCTGCATGAGTCACTTGGACTATTTAAATAATCAGTCATAGGTTCGACTTCCAAAAATAAAACTTTCCAGATTTAGCTGATGCAAATTACTTATAAGGAAGACAAAGGAACAAAATTGATTCATTATTATATGCACAGGTTGTGTATGTGAGTGTTGTATAATATGGTATCAAAGAGTGGATCAGAATAAATATCAACAACAGATCAGGAGTAGCTGAAGATAAGGTAAGGAAGACATGTTTTAGTGCTTCTTGTGACTATCTTGAGGGCTGAGTATATTAGTAGCAACGCTAAGTTGGAAAGGACTATTTCTAGGCTGGTTTTTGTGCTAAGCAAGTGTGTTATTGACCTCAGATCTAGGTTGCATTATCTGTGATTGTTTGGGAGAAGGTTGAACCTTAATGTACAGTTAAAACAGACAAATAGGTATAACATAAAAACCAAGGTTGTGAAACTTTTCCAAGACCTATGATAAGAAGGTATGTGCATGATTGTGTCGAAAAATTGGAGCCCTGTATCCAAGGCCCTATGAAAGTTCCAAATGAATTATGGGAGATTTAATATAGAGACTTTGTGGAAAATTTCACAAAGAATGGTAGCTATGTTTTTCATTAGCTACATATTTGAATGTTGGAATGTAAGATTTTTTGGGTTTCATTTGTTTGTTAATGGGTGGCATGTTTTAGGTGTGTGCAGGTATTTGGAAGTATATGTGTTGCATCTACTGGATTGGATCTATGGAAGGAAGCTCCCCTGATACGCATTGGGTCTTGCATAGAATCTATTCTGGGGCAGGGTGGTTCTAGGCATTATGATCTAACATGTATATGGTTAAGATACTTCAATAATGATAGATATAGGATTGATCTCATTACCTCTAGTGGTGCTGCGAGGGTGGTTGTAGCTTTATATGCACCTATTGGTGTTGTTCTCTTTGCAATAGAAGAAATTACAACATTTCATGTAAACATTTCCCTTTCCATTCACACTGTTTTTGTACGTATGCATAAGTATCCTTGTTATAGTTACAAGTTATAAGACATTAGGGTTTAACCTTCCGTATATGTTAGATAAGGATGTGACCTGCATTCAACTAGTCTCAAACCATGGAATATGCATACATATGATGAAAAGAACTATGGATTATAGCCTAGATATATTTCACATTTAGTTTGTAGTTTGATAGTGAGAAATGGTGGTTGTCAATCCTTCTTTCAGGTGGCGAAGTGATATTATTCGGAGACAATTTTGACCACAACATTGGTTGTTGTTGTGCTGAAGGGATTCATAAATTATTGTGAAAATGGAAACTGTGGCCTCTTTGGAACTGGTGGCATGATAATGTTTAATGTCATTGTTGTGTCGATCACATATCGAGTTGTTGATCTGCTTCTTGTGGTGATACTTGGAGTTATTGGAGGAGTAGTGGGAGCTATCTCCAACTACGTTCTTGTGAATATGATGAGGTTGTATGCCCTTATCAATCAGTATGCATATTATCAATATGTATATTTAGATATTTCGACAATATTTATTTATACCATGTTTCTCTTTTACAAAATATGTGGAGTTTGTACACATACCATTCATGAAGGGCATGAATGTTATTGATATAGTAAGGGACTTATATCCAAAATTCTTCTTTCCTGTGTTGTCTCCATATTGACATCATGTTGCATTTTTGGAATTCCCTGGCTTGCAAAATGCACACCTTGTTCTACAAGGGCAATGTTCAATGAAGGATGTCCTAACACTGATAGAAAATGAAACTTCAAGTGATTCCATTTTCCATAGGGTTACTAAAATGACCTTGCAAGCTTAATTTTCAACACAAATGATTGTATTGTTAGAAGCTTCTACAATTCTACCATAGGAAATGAGTTTCTTTAATCATCACTCATGCTTTACTTTGTTACTATTTTTACATTGGGGATGGTCACATATGGACTTTTTCTGCATCGAGTTTGTTCATTCCAATAATTTTGATAGGTATGGTCGTTCTGTTAGGGAGATGATTACATCCTTCACTGGAATTGATGAGGGGATTTTTCTTGTGCTCAGTGAAACTTCTTTACTTGCAGGCTCAATGAGGATGACAGTTTCATTGTGTGTTATCCTTTTGGAGCTAAAAAATAACTTTTCATTTATCCCTTTTATAATTTTGGTCTTGTTAATATAAAATAAACCAGTTGATTGCTTCAACGTTAGCGTGAATAAAGCAATTGTGCACTTGAAGGGGATTTCATTCCTAAAAGGATATCTTGAACCATATATGGGACAATTGGTTGATGGTGATGTTGTTACAGGTCCACTGATAACCTTTTCTAGAATAGAGAAAGTTGGAAATATTGTACACATTTTTATGAATACTAAACAAAATGGTTTCCTAATCATAGATGGACCTCTATCATAAAAATCAGTCTTGCATGGCTTTATCCTTAGGTCATATTTTTTGGTTTTGCTGAAGAGGAAAGAGTTTCAGCTTTCACATACTGTTGTTTCTGCAAACATAAAGTATAATTTTTGTTCTAGTGACTTTGCAAAATGAGGTTCACGAAGAGATATCAAGACGATTAAGTACACATAAGTGCAGAGGAACAGGAAATGTGTATTGATTTACATCCATTCTGCAATACCTCACCATACACTATTGTGGAGACCTCCTCACTGAAAAAGGAATTTTCCCTTTTTTGAAAAGTAGGTGTGCGACATCTTTGCATGGCAGCTAAATAAGTAGGGGTAAGTGTCCACAGAAATAATTACCTAATATTCTGTACTCTTTCACGCATCCATATTGTTGACAGGATCACAGGCTTCCACACTAGCTAGCTTTTACAGCAAGACCATTATAGAGTGTAGGTACAAATATGTATGTAGGACCTCCATATTGGCACACGCTAAGCATCACTGTCATCTTTGGGTTTGAACTCATAAGCTACAACTATGTCATTTAGTTATTTCACATTTGGATATTATTTGGTGGTTCTTACTCTCAGTTTCTTGCCTTTGCAGAGAGCTCATATTGTTGGGATACTAACACAGAATGACTTTATACCTGCACATATATTTGATCTGTGTCATTATATTGAAGAAGGAAAAGAAAAAATGTTGGTATCTTAATAATCTCTATTAAAACTATCACCTACTTCAAACTATAAATATTGAAAAGTTGTGAATGTAAAAAGTTAGTTTACCATGAATAGCACGATTCATTTTCATTAATTTATGTTTCCCCAGAGTTGTAATTTTTCTGGGAGCAAAGAAACCTAGGAATGTAGAAATGTCATGTCAATGATAAAATAACTTGTAATAATGTAGGGCAAACCCATCTTAGGAAGCCTTATCACACTACTATGTCCCCGTCATAGCCATTTAAAATCAAGCTTAACCAACCTCATATTTATGACTCATGAAATGGCACTATGTTATATAACATAAGCTTGGAATTATGTTTTAAGTAAATGAATAAAATTGAAGGTATGAATATAAAAATAAGGTTTAATGACTCATTTAACATTTTCTTCTTAATTAATGTCTATCACTTTAATTTTAAGTCCGAAGGGTGTTTTCTTATTTGGCATACAAATTGATAATCAACCATTTTCATATTTGAGGAGTTTAAAAATGAATATGCAAACTGATTATACCAAGAAATCATAAACATTGATAGCTTCTAACACTGAGATGGAAAGTTCCTACATAAATTAGAATATCATGTCTATCTATGATAACAAGACATGCTTCACTTAAGTCATCCCACTATCCAACATATGAGCCATATTTCAGAGATAACAAAATATTCCAACACCCTAAGTAATTTCAAAATGCTAATTTCAAGAATCTATTATCAATTTTCACTTTTCTTCCCAAGAGCATCATACCATTAGAAGATTATATAGTTGACACTTGTATATCCATGAAAAAATATGTAGAAAACATGTGGAGAAGAAACTATAAACTGTGCATATTCCAGAAAGAAGATGAAAGAGACGCCCTTTCCATTCAGACACGGTGCATATAAGATAAGATAATAATATCTGACGAATGAATAGACACGGTCAATGGGACCGAATATTGCAACAATTGAGGGAATACAAGTGGGAGTGAAAGTGCAACTCCTAGAAAATGCCAAAAATGATCTAAGGAAATAAACCTGCATAAGTATGATATCAGAACTTCTATAGAAAACCTTGAAAAAGGTATGGTGATACAAAATACCTATGATTTTTTCTAAGACTAGAAAGTTGGACAACTCAATAATATTAGGATAGAGAGAGAGATCAGTCGATAAGGTTGATGATGTCAAGGTGCTAATTCTGATGGATGAGGGAAAGTGGGGCGAATTGCGTACTAGCTTACTATCGAAGTCCTTTGAAACCATCAAGTGGTCTGACTGTATTATCTGGGGCAGTATGTACGAGTGATGGAGACTCCTAGCATCGAGATCTAAAGAAGGAAACTTCAAAATTGGAGGTAGTCGAATCGACAAGAGGCGTTCAAATGATAGATCCAGCTAGAGCTCATTTCAAATGCTATGAGAATGTATGGACTAATGTATGGTTTGGCACCTCTCATGAGGTCTCGATAATATCGATTCATCTCCCAAAGGAGGAAAGAAATGATAAACCTAAGGTCTCACCATCTAGTGGTTGAATAACCTCTAGAACTTTGCATAGTCATCCCAGGGTAAGGAATGACATGCAAGAGTTGAGGTATATAGCTGAAGGTCCCCCTGATGAAAAGCTCTAATAATCTATGCTCCTAGTAGAAAAATAAATTAGAGAGGGAGTCTCCTGAATCCATATAGAAGCAATAATAATGTCCTCTAATCTCATAATATGGAGGACACCTGAAAATGGGGGGTATCTTTGTATATGCTAATATGGAATCGATGATAGCAGGCCAGGAGTTGTCCCTAAGGGATCGTGAATGAGTGCATCCAATGCCTCTACTCCCATTTTTCTGCTCCCACTTTGCATGGACATCAGTGAACCTAACACATTCCCATTAACCTAATTTTATGGTCATTCGTTAGAAATTAATCCATTGATATTATCTTATCATTTTTTCATATATGGGGGGGGGGGGGGGGGGGGAGATAATTCCATTCCAAAAAATAACTGCACACAATCCTATCTAGATAGATCATAGTATGAGAAAATAATTTTTAGGCGAAAAATACTTGTGATAACCATTAGAAACATGAAGATTCCCATCAAAGAGAAAATATCCCAACCAGAAAAAACTACTAGCAGAATGTCAAGTTGGACAACAAACAGAATGGAGGGATGTGATTAAATATGTGTAGATATGAAAAAATACGAGAATATTTTAGACCCAAAATCATCAACTAATAGAGGTAAATGTAAGTATGGGAAATAACTAAGAAAAAGAGGGAAGTTGCAAGCCCATAAGTCTATTGTGAAGAGCATGAAAATTTCCCTAGAGGAATTCCTTCTATTCTAGAATTTGTTTTTTATATATGGACAACCCATAAAATTCAACCAACATAAGGAAAAAACGAGAACATTGTTTATAAGAAATGAAACTAATAAACCGAGAAATGCCTGAAAATGGAAATTATAACAAGATCAGTCTTTGAAAATGAAATTATATGTTTAATTACATGTATTAGACATTATACACTTTGTTAAAAAAAATATCATTTACATATTTCGATAATTTAATATAACTTCATAAATAATTAACCCTAGAAGGAAACAACATGTTCACCCCAATGAGGTGACCAAGGAGATTGTCAACTATGGGAAATAATCTCAATGACTTCTACCATCACCTTCAATATGAGAGTGATGGAAACCTAATGGACGACCAATATCATGTTCTGGAGAAGTGGTAAATATTGTTGAATATAAGGTCATATACTGAAGTGGCTCTTCTAAAAAAATAACAAGAACCACCAACCCCTTTCCTAAAAGGCCCATTGGGTAGGATATGACTTGTATGTGATGTTCACATCAACATTTTTAGCATAATTCTCAAATGTAGAACTTCAAAATTTTGTATTGAGGTGGAGGTAAAATCAGGGTAAAAATAAAATATGTTATTTCAAGTTAAAATAGACTATTGGAGTGACAACATTCAATTACTTTATCATTGAGAATCATTAATGTTTATGCCACCATGTTTCAATGATTTAACGTTGTCTATTGTGATTCACTGTGTAGGAAAAATATACTATTGAAATATTAATACTAAGATATTTATTTTATTTTATCTCTCCACCTTTTTTGGATCCCATTTTCCTACAGTTTGAAAGGCATGCCAACTAGAATCAAATTATGGTTCATCCGTGAAGTCATAATTATGATTTAGGAAAGGAAAGGGGAGAAAATAAAGTAATAATAAGTTCCAGAGGATATCCTACAGGATGAGGATGTCTAAAGAGTTTATTGAAATTATAAAGTAAAATATGTTTCCTCAGGCTATATTTCCAATCGACACGTCAATGATATCAAGAAGACGATCCCATTGTAAAGCTTGTTCGTACAAATCCATAAGTTTATATTCTTAACTTGATAGGAATATGAGGAATTTTTATTAAATTTCCCCTTGATTAAAGTATGATTTGGATCTTTTATGTATGTGGTTGAGGCCCTCCATATATAAACATAGTTAAACACTTCATTTTCAATGAATTGTCTTCCATGACAATCAGAGGAGATTTTTTTGTCTATATAAATATTTTCGAGGTCACTTGATACTTTCTTTTGCTATCAAACCCATAGGTGTTTGGTCTTATGATATTGGTCATCTCAAATCTATGACATTAATCACCACATTTTTCCAAATTATCTTTAGCAACTGGAGTGTTGAGTGCCTAATAGATATTATAGGCAAAAAAAACATACAATGGTAGATCTATGATGCAATTCTTTCTCAAATAAGTGACCATAAAGAAACCTCCACTTACTAGTCCACAACCCCATTGGCAAGGGATTTCTGCCATTCCAAGTCCCCAGCTTAATTCACCTCAACATCTCACATCAATAGTTCTAATTATTCCTTAAGAGAAGAATTGACCTTGGATGCTAAGAGACACACAACAAGGAATTATTAACACCCCATTAAACGTTATTAAGGATATTCTTGATGCATTCATAAATCCATCTTGAATGAAATAGAAATATATCTACTAGTTCAACAGGGAAATCTATCACATGCATAGGGCCTAAATAAATACCAGTGATAACATATTCATATAATATTTGTAAAGTCCTTGAAGAGGGTATATATTACTTACTTGGGAGCTTCAACCATAGAAATAGAACCTATACAATTAATCACCAAGGAAAATGTATAATCAGTCATTGCGATCACATGTATCAACAAAATTACAATAAGAAACCATTATTAGTTTATGTCTGGTTGCACATAAAATAAATAATTTCCTTCAAGAGGGTTTCAAATCACTAGGCATCCTTAGTACGAAGGTAAATAGACAGGGTCAAATCCTCCATGGGCCAAGTTCTAGTGCCTTTTATCTGATATCATTGTTAAGAAGAAACTTCAAATCCAGTTCATATACAAATATAACAGCAACTGTGTCATGAGAAATAACAATTCTATTGCTATACATGGGAATTAAATCCTTGAGGAGTGAGAATCATAATCCCGCAATAATTACAAAAATGCCAGATCGTGAGGGAAAATGTTAATTACTCAAAATTTGTAGTTTCTCTTTATGCTAGACTCACACCAGCACATGGTTTTAGCTGCATTCAGGGTCTGAGATGAAAACCTACAAGGAACCCCTAGAATGCAACATAATATCTCAAGTTTTATTTTCTTTAAGTGTATAGCTTCCAATGGTTAGGAAAAATATCCCACAGTCTGGCACTTGTTGAGTTCATAGGTTGACAATGGAACCTTGCCAAGAATGTGTAACAACTGCTTATAAATATTAGCAAATTATATGGGCTACATATTCTGGTTATTTCATTAGAAGGAATTGACACCAACCTTACACAACCTCTACATTTGTCTCCTCAAAATTTTGAAAATTGTTTAATTATGTGTATAAAAAAGATAAAACAATTTCTTGGGATGTGGTCCCATCATAAAAAGATTAAGGATGAGAGGTTTTAAAAAAAAGGGTTGAAAATTAGTTGGAAGAGATATATTTTAAAGACCTTACTGCTTTCTTGAGTGAGGATCATAAGGTTATAGTAATTTTGTTTGAGAAAAGGAAAATAGGCTTACTAGTTGAGAAGAAAACAACCCAAGACTCAAAAGAAAATCCTAAAACACCTAAAACACTGTGACTTTACAAAATTTTGAAACACTTGGATCCTCTGCACCTAAAACACTTTACCCATAAATATTCTATTACAAAGAATTTGAAATATATTCCAGTGCTATTCTCCTATGTTTTAAGTAATCCAAATATCATTCACGAAATTCGATTTCAATTTAATTTTTTGAATATTACAAAACATCTAAATGTCTATGTTTTGACCTGAATATATTTATTTCTATTAAAAAAACATGTAACCCTATAAAAGTCACGTAAATCGATTGAAATTTGAGTAATCCAACAATTTTATCAAATTAGATTTTATTTGAGACAACATATTCTTTCATCACTTACCAACTATTCTCCATCAAGGAACATAATGTGCATAAAATGGCCACAAAGAAAATAATGAAAATACATTAACCTGATGAAGTTAAAGTATTACAAAAAAGATGGTAATCGTTGAAATGAAAAACAATTGAATTTATGAAACCTAAGTTATTAGAGTCTCTAAAACTTGTTCTTCTCAATGATAATGGATTAGAAATTCAGCTTATTGCATTATCAAATAATGCATAATTATATTTAACTATATAATTTTACTTCATTCTCCTTCCTCAAACACAAGAAAGTATATAACCTAATACATGCTTCACAAAATTGTGTCTGCTACAAGATTTTTTTCAAGATAATTATGTTCAAATACCTTCACATGGGATAAAATGTACAGGAAATTTACTTATGCTCTTAACAAAAATGCCCGACAGACCATAGACATATCCATGAATAAGCCTAACAATGTTTTACTAGTAGTTTAGCTAACCTACATTACTTCTGCTCTTAACCTATAATTATGTTCAAAAATTTCACCTATCAATACTTAGGAATGGAACAATTCCTCAATTGATCAATCAATTATAAATAATACATACGATCATTAATAAGGTTAACCCTTGTTGACGAAATAAGATTTCTTTTAAGGTAAATTTTTCAAAGCATGAGACTTTAAATATGGATTTATGGGGATCTTAACGACCAAAAGAAATGTTTCAAAAATAATAGGTAGAGATGCAATCCATACCTCTTACAATTGAGTGGCGTCTAGGGTGTCGAAGATCCTTATAAGAGTCCCCTTTGTACTGGCAGTCGCAAGGAGGCTGCCATCAAAGGTGAGTGCATATAACTATAACATGTTTACACAACATACTATAAACTCCAGATTTCATCCCCAAAGTAACACTAGATATCGTTAGCTGAGTAGATCCCAACTGTCCTCACACACGAGACACCTATATACGATATATACAATATAAATCCTCTAGACTTATATAGTCCCTTTCTGACATTTTTTGAACTTATGTTGTCCTCTGTGACCTCAGGATAGATCCAATTGGGAATTTCAGTCCCAAATAATTGAGTATTCAGTCCTCGATTGGTTGTTATGTTTATCATTATATGCACTTCAAATTTTAGAGCTTGTTACCTATGCAAGCTATGAATTTGTGGGCATATCTCTTTCTGTTTTGACACAGATGGTTTGGAATGACCCTTCCTATCGTGTGAAGCTTTGTGCGTACCTATGCATGGAAATTTTCTTGGTGGAGACCATGAAAAGCATCCTATTTTATGAGGCTAGGAGTTATCTACCCCAACAATCTGATATGAAAATAGTAAAATATTGTAGGAATAGGGTTAATTAACCCCACATTATCTGATATGAAAATAGCAACTAATATGCGATAGAAAGGGATTTGGTACAGCAACAAGGAAATACATGATGCAAATATCACAACCGTAGGGGATATAGTAACACAACAAGGAAATTCAATGTGAAAATGGCATAATATAAGCAACAACAGGGGAAATAGTTACAAAAGTATTGCTGAAATCCTTGCTTACAGCTACACGAAAGAGAAAAATAACAGAGAGAGTTTGTTGCTCTAAATTTTCTATAGGTTTCCGAGACTAACCTGTGGAAATATATGTTTTCTCTGTTGTATCCATCTAAATGTTTTCTCGACAATACCAAGATCCCACCCTTCTACAACTTATTCCCCAACTTCGTTCCCTAGTTGCTAACTCTCTTCTTGCATTACCTAGATTTTTTTTCCTTTCTTCCTTTTTTCCCTTGCTCTTATGTTTCTCCTCCCTTTTCTACTTCTCGTTCCATGTTTTTGGTTACTTAGGGTCTGGATAACTATAATTTTCCTTTCTTGCCATTTTTCCTCCTTCTATGCCATCAACGTTGTGTTATTCACCTCTAAAATATTTTCTCGCCATAGTGAACCAACACATAGATTGGAGAGAAGCCCAGAAATGTTCCGTGCCCTCTCTTAATGATCTCATTTTTGCACCTCCACTCTTGGCATTTTAACTATAACAGAAACCACCATATTAAAACTCCCTCACTTAAAAAACTATAGCAGCAACCACCATTGTAAAATCCCCTCGCTAAAAAAATTATAGCGACAACCACCACAGTAAAATGTCCTCGCTAAAAACACTATAACAGTTACCACCATATTAAAATGCCCTCAGTGAAAAAAATATAGTGACAACCAAATAGTAAAATTCCAAAATACCCCCTATAAATTTAATTAAAATCAAATTCAATTAAAATCGTTTAAACTTATGTTGAATTTTACCCCTTATGAATTCAATTAAAATCAAACTCAATTAAAATCGTTTAAACTTATGTTGTAAAAAATCTCATCATGGATAGAAGGAAACTTATTATATCCTATTTTTCCTTGTTTTGTATACTTTTATGTGACCAAATATTTTTTTTATTAGTCATACCCTCTTTATTTATTTAATTTTTAGTAAGCACTCTTAATTTGCGATGGAGGGGTCTTACATATATGACTTGTGTATGTTTACTCTTAAATTTTGAATGTTCTTTGAAAATTATGTTGAGGTTTATTATTACAATAGTGGGATAATGAAATTGGAATTGGATTCACACTCTTTTGGTTGGATTGAGGAAACTAATCTAGTAAGAAACTTTGTTTCTTTGTAGATTGTCTCTTAAGTTTTTGCTCAAGATATTTTTATTCAAGTTATTGCACTTTGATTATTGGACTTTGGATTATCTTTGATGAATTTTCTTATTGTTTTATACATTTTTTTTTTGTGTCCTTAATATAAAGGGTCTTGTTTTCTCTTGGGATTATGTTGTGGCTGCTAAAACATCGCCAAATGTTTTTGACTCTTTCAAAATTTTGGAGACACCCCATACTTGATTGCTTATCTCCCTTTGCCTTTTGTTTCCCAGGGTAAGATGACTAATGGAAAATTATACACGTATATAGCTAAATGACCACACTATTTATACAAATCCTTATTTAATTCTTTGAGTGTTGAGGAAATTGTTGGTTTATTATGTTTTCATGTAGAGTAGGGAAATAGTGGAGACAAAATGGATAATGGAGGGAGTGGTGGTTCTTGAAGACAATATAAAAGGGGATTAAATTCAAGGTACTCATTCCTGCAGAATAAAGACCCTATGATTTACCTCTTTCTAAGAGCAACGTTTGGTATTGTCTCCTTTAGATTGTAGATGTTGGAGCTTGAAATTTTTGTGATTGTTCGAATCAATGAAGCAAGGGATTCCACCCATGTACAAATGGTTGTTATTCCTATTTTTTTTGCTACACCTAACTCAATCACCCCCAATATATGTATCTAATGGCAATTTTATTTTCTTGTGAGGGATAAATTGCAAGCACAGTGGGGGGAGTGGTTGCGCTTAAATCCTTAAATACATTATAAAAAGGGATGATACACAAGGATCTCATGCCTGAAGAATGAAAAATAAATAGATATGTTACACATTATTTTGTCACCATGACATTTTATTGTCTATATGGGTTCATAAATACCTATATAATGCTCCCTTAGAAGTCTACAACCCTAAAGTTCCTAAACCAAGTCCTGAATTTGGAGAAAAGATTATAAAAATCATAAAAACACTTGTACTGCACTTTTCCTTAGCCTTACCTGCAGCACCACACCATTTTGATCTAAAAGTTGTGGAGCCGACCGCATGTTTTCTTCATTAAAAGTGCAGACCCCTGTAAAAGGTAAATTGAAGGCGAAAGTAAATTCTAGAAGCCCAGCTGGTCGAATATTCTCCAAGCTGGAAGCTTCTAGAAATTGTTATGTAGTCGAAGCCTTACTCCCTCCATTTATCATGAACATTCATTCCTTCATAAAAGGAGCCTATTCCTTGGTCTTTGGAACTTAATCCCTTGATAAGGGGACTCTATCCCTTCCATTTTGGAACTGTAACCACTTTCCTTCTCCTATAAATTGAATATTTGGTTCAGTCTCAAGGGTACATGATCACATGTGTAAAACTTCTCTATAAAGTTTGTATACACTTAGTACTTCCTTTGTACTTAGTATCTGCGATAGAGAAGGGAATCGCTGAAGAAACATACTCTTTTTGCTAGCTACCAGAACGATTATATACTTTTAGTTAGGTTGGTTCAAGAGTGGAAGGGCTTGTCAGAACAAAGGAAAACGCTTGTTCCGGACCCCGGAAGGACCTATACGACATCAAGGCGAATGCGTTTGTAAGACTCCTTATTTTATATAAAGATAATACAATTGGATCATATTTTCTCAATAAGTTGTTTATGTGTTTACTTGAATGACTTATTTCTTAAATTCCTTGATCATTAAGATAGATTTGTGATTTTTGAATTAGTATATGTTGCAGGTGCTTTTGATTCTCTTCCATGTCTTTATTTGCAGATCTTAAGAGGTGACCTCATGGAGCGATGAGAAAGAAGAATTAAACTAGAATTGGATCACAAGTAGGTCCCTTCTTCATCATAGAAAATTCTAAATCGTATATAATCTAGATAAAGTAGTTTACATTTGTCGTGTTTGTTTCTAGCTATCCTTGTGATACTAGGGATATATTTCTTGTCCGCAAGAACGATTTATCCGCCTAACAAAATGGCGACTCCGCTGGGGACACAGTTTTGAACTTAGTTTTCTTTTTCTTTGATTTTGACTTCTGAAAGAATTTTTCTAATTTTGATTAGTCTGCACTGGTTTGGGTAAATTAGCCTTAGAATCCATAAAAAGTAGATTTAAATTTTTTTATTTTTCTTTATGTTTTCTGATCTCTGCACTTTTTCTTTGAAAACAGTGCAGTCACCTCCGCAGTTTCTTTGTGTAAACAATGTAGTACCGCACCTTTTTACAATGAAACCTGTGGACCTTGAGAAATTTTTTGAAAAACTCAAAATTCTCTTTTCTAGTACCAGCTTACAAGATTCTCTATGATTACCCAGACTTGTATTGATTTTCAAAAGCCTCTTGTGAAAGTTTCTTCTAGCATTCCTAAGTTTTGAGTGATTTTCTAAAGATTTGCATTTTATAAGTGATTTTTTGCTTTATCTTTGTGTTGCTCAAAGATCAGAAACCTTTATATACCTTAGATCACTGGTATTTCATTGTTTTCTTGCTAAGCCTTTGACTTTATAGTAGAACTTGCTTCTATGAGAATTAGATTTAATTTTTATTTGCAAATCTTAAGAGACTTTTATTTCAATAAGCTTTGAATTTCACTTTAAAACTACCATTGGATGATTTTGATTTCTTGCTGGGATAAGCAAAGGATTTCTTGGTTAGATTACAAACTGAGCAAAACATCCTCAAAATTTTTAGATTTTTTAGTCTTAAAATTTAATTTTTAGAGCTCAAAATTAGTATTTTTAGTTTGGAATTTTGATTTCTAAGTAATCATACTTTTCTTTAGGAAATTGTTTTATTTGTAGTTTAAGACTTGAATGATTAAAAGGGATTTATTTTTGAGCAATTAATCATTGAGTTCTCATGAAAAATATTTCTTTTTCATATATGCTTGTTTTAAAAGGAGGGATTGATGTTTTAAAATAAATTGCATCCCTCAACTCTTTCTTTTAGATAGGTTTCATTGAAAAGGAATGAATTGTTTCCCATATAGATGCGTTTTAGTGTTTTTTGGAATCAGGTCATTATACACAATTGAAGTTTCACTTTCATGCCCATTGTCCTAAGAAACATCCAACTAAAAGTAACGCTTAATTAAAATCAATCTAGCAAATTTTTATTTTTCTAGGGCTCTTTCCACCAATATAGTGTAGGTTAGTGTCTTAGAATAGGTTTTAGTTAACTCTCCAAGATAGTAAAACAAACAAGTAGTCGATATTGCGGTAGGAAAATCCAATATTAGCATATATGCTCTGGGAAGCTCCTCCTAAAGGAGTCAAGCATGAGATCATATCCGAACCAGTGAGGTAATCAATCCTTCCTCATTGGGAACGAAAGAAGATATACACGTATTAACAATGGTAAACCTCAGATTGACCATTGTCGAGGAGCCGGGGATCACTTGTTGGTAAACCTTGGATTATGTCAAGAAGCCTTCAAGGGGATTGAGCTATGTTACTTTTCCCTTGCGTGTGTATCGGATCATAGATTGTTCCCCCAAGTATATTTTTTCATGTTGGTGACCTTAGTGGCCATAAAATTTAAGATTCTTTCCCAAGGTGACGGTGGAGGGAAGATCCCACTGTACCTGGATCAGATGTTGGCTAGACTCACTTGGACTCTCCAGAGGATTATCTTCACTCGAGATGCTTTAAGTGGAGAAACTTGCATCGGTCTGTTTCATTAAGCAGGTTGTCGGGGTAACTCTTCCAACTGCCATTTCTGCATTAAAAGACTGCGATGTTGGATTTCATCACCCACTAGTGTTTTTAGTGCATGAATCTATTGTTTGTGTGTGGTTTTCTCTCTTAGATTTTATAGGCGTGTGATCATTTTTTTGTTTCTTAGCAACTTCAGGACTTTTTGATTGAAATTTTCTTTGTTTTCGTGTGTTTAAAGTTTTAATCGTGGCTGAATTACTGAGACGATCACACAGAACTCAGGGGAAACCCCCTGAGTACACACCAAGCCAACTAGAAGGACTTAAATCTCTGATACCAAATGTTATTAGTAGAATTGTATTAACGAAACAATGAGAATGATATATAATCACTCATCCTGATTTCGAAGTAGATCAATCACAAGTAGAAGAACATACCCCACAGGCGGTTTCAATTTCTAAATTAACTGAAGTTGCTTCTACAACAAGTGAATTATCACCTGAAGAACCTGGAATTTATGAACCAGAAATTGAACCTGCTACATCAGAACCTACTTTAGAATTCACTACTCCAATTCCTGATTATCCTAATTCACCCAGAGTGAAGAATCACATCACAGAAGATCTTACTCCTAGTCTCATTAGTATTGAAGAAATAACTGATATAGAAGAAGAAGTAATTCTCCCTTCAACTTAGGAAAATTTAGAACTTAGAGAACATGAATCATTTTTTTACAATTCTTTTAGACAAGACGCTTGGTATTCTTCATTGACATATTTTCTACAAAACTTAGGTCTTCAGTATTCACCACCCCAAATACCTTTTTACTCTACACCAATAGGTTATAGACCTCAGATAAACATGTCAGGTGAGTCATCTATGTTTTTTGAATCACCAAAAACATTTCTCTATGGTGGTCCATCTGTTCCTATAGGCTATCAGTCGCTCTCTGGTACGTTCTCAGGAGCATCTCCTTTTCTAGGCAAACCAATGTCATCGTCTAGCCTGAATGAATGAAATACTAGAACTTTGAACAATGAGCAAGTTTATATGATGTCTGGAAATATTTCGAACCCCACATCTCAAGGTAGTAATATACAGCCTGGGGGGAAACCTCAAACTAGCCAAATATAGCCTGGGGGGCAACCCCAAGGATAGTACATACCTCAGGGTCAATATCAACCCCAGGGACAGTACATACCTCAAGGTCAATATCAACCCCAGGGACAGTACATACCTCAAGGTCAATATCAAACCTAGAGTCAGTACATGCCTCAAGGTCAATATCAACCTCAAGGGCATTACCCTACTCAAGGATTGCAACCTCCTTTAGAAAAACAGTTCTATACAGAATATAAAATGTTACAAGGAGGTGGAAATTATCCAGTTAATTATCAACCATCTGTTCAACTCGGTTATGGGCCATCTTATGTACAACCTTCAATGGGACCCTCATATCCCGGAATGGTGTGGGATCCATCCCAGGTCCAGCAGAATTTACAACCAAATATGCAAGTACCTTATTATCAAGCACAACAACCTGTTGGTTATAATCAACCCCAACAACCAATCCAGCCTTCAATACCAACACCTGCATCTGGTTGTATTTAGAAACCTGGTTCGAGTTCACCTAGTACTCTACCACAAACAACTATTCATACTTTTGTTCAACCTATCACACCTATTCCTGCAGTGTCTACAGTTCCTGTTACATCTGCCCCTCAAACATCGTTACAGATTCCTCAGGTTTCTATTCCATAGTCTGGACTGACAATTGAGACTACTGTTCAGATACCCATAGTACAAATTGGTACAAGTACAATAATAACAAGTCAACCTCAATTTACTTATCAACCATATCAGGGGTCGTACCAATATGGACCTGTTCCACAAACTCCAGTCTACCCGCAACAACCGTACCCCAGATATACATATCAAACACTTGTTCAACCTCAATATGGTCTGGTTATTCCTGGTTATCCAAGGGGTAATATGATTCCAAATGCACAACCTATTCTAGGTTATCCTAGATATCCTCTTCCTGGGATTGGTTTAGTTTCACAAGGTTATCAACAAGACCCTACGTGTCGATTGTCGTTCATAGAAACTTTGGATTTACCAGATTTATCTCGCCTTACGAATGATCCCATTTACTATCATCCGTATTGGCCACCAATGCCTCATAAGTTGCCCAGTGATATCCCAAAATTTGAAGGAAAAATAGGAGAGGATCCTTCCAATCATGTTATGACTTACCACCTTTAGTGTGCATCGAACTCATTATTCGACGAATCTGTTTGACTTAGACTTTTTCAGAGAACGCTAATAGGATTAGATGCTAAGTGGTACATTGAACTGCCATGAGGCTCGTTTAAAAATTTCAACGCCCTAGCAAATTCCTTCTTAACTCATTTTCAGTTGCCAGTCAGATACGACAATGGCACATAATTATTAACTTCACTAAAACAATCTACGTCTACATATATATCAGATCATATTCATGAATGGAGATGTAGAAGACGTTTGGTAAAAGTTTTTATCCTGGATTGAATATTGGCAGAATGGTTTGTTAAATCATTACTACCAAAAATCACTGAAGATGTAGCCAAAGTAGGAGTTGTTACGAAAGACCAAGTTATTTCTCAAGCTCAATATCTAGACTTGGTATATACCCAGTCTAGAAATTTGTATGAGAAAATTCCTGATTTACTGTGTCCTGGTTAGATAAATACAACTCCTTCAGGGTCTCATGTCGCTGATGGTGTAATCGGTTTGGTTACTACAACTAAGAATAATAAGAAATATTCAAAGATTACTTCTCCTATAATAACTTTACCTGATTCACCAAAAGGAGAATATTCCTTGGAAATTTATGCCGATATTCACATTGTAGATTCATATACTAAGTCAAAATTTGGAAAAAATAAAAAGGGGAAGAAGAAGAATAAACAGAACTCATCTCCTAAAGAAAAAACTGATAAAACTGAATCAACTGATGACAAACGGAAACATCGTTATCCTTGTCTTATCTGTGACGATGATCATTTCACCAAGGAATGTCCACATAGGGCCGAAGTTTCTAAGTTCTTCAAAGGTTCACCCACGCTTGTTGTCTTGAAGGATCCTTTTCCAATTCAAGATAGTAAAATGATTGCACTACAAGAAAAAAGGACATTGGTGAGGGGCAAAAAATGTCACCTTAAGCTCATTGGTGATGGTAAAAAGAGCCTTCATAACCAAAAACTGAACGTCACCAAAGGTGGCGTCACCAAAAGTATAGGTGTTGTGGTTACATTCAAGGTTCGTCACCAATAATGATTTATAATGACGGATAGTGACCGTCACCATTTCATATGAGAAATGGTGACAGACAATAGTCTTGGTCACCAAAGGTGGCTTCGCCGAAAGTATGTTTTGTGGTGACATTCAAGGACCATCACGAATATTGATTATAATGACAGATAGTGACCGTCACCATTACATATGAACAACAATGATTTATTGTGATGGATCTTTCATGGTCGTCACTATTGGTGCATATATATGGCGACGTTCGTTGACCGTCATCATTTCATATTTGCTGAGGGTAAAAAATTTCATGATAAGCTCATTGGTGACTTCAAGGCTCGTCATGAATAATGACTATAATGAAAAACAATGACCCTCACCATTTCATATCAGCAAAAAATATTTATCGTGACAGACCTTTCATGGTCGTCACTATTGATGCATATATATAGTGGTGTTCATTGACCGTCACTATTTCATATTTTGGTGAGGGTCGAAAAATGTCACCATAAGCTCATTGGTGATGGTTAAAAGAGCCTCTGTCACCAAAAACTAATCACTTCCATTCCATATGAATATCATAGCATGATGGAATCAAACCACCAACCTCTTGCCTGTAAAGAAGGTGCTCTACCATTGAGCTAACACCCTTTAAAGAATTAAAATTTTAAAAATTATGTCTTGAAACTTTATAGATTGTAAATTCTACAACTTTCAATAAATTAAAGTCTCGACAATCTTTCAGTAAACAAGAAAAACATCATCGAAGTTGCAAGCCCCTACCTAATGGTTATGGAATTTATGAAAAGTAGGTGGAGGGAAAAATAGTTGCATATAAGAGGCTCAATATGTTCAATTAAATACTCAATTAGAATTGGAACTCTAAAGATATTTATTGCCTACAAATGACCTATAACTCGAAAATGCACCAAATATTACAAAGGAAATGTCATAAGTGGATAAAATATGGAAGAAAAGCATTGATGAAGACATATGCAATATGTTACAGGTTGAATGAAAGAAAAATATCAATATTGTTGTTGTTGGGTGATTTTTTATAATTGGGACCTTTGTCTTTCCTTTATCACATAAATATTCAAATTAAAATTAGAAATTTTAGATATCTGAATGATATTTAAAATTTTGTGCAAATGTAACACAGATCTCCAAGGAACCACAGGGAAAAAAAAATTAAAGTCTGCACATAAAGCGACATGCGATTTGGAATTTCACAAGTCTGCACTCAAAACATGACAGCAACCAACAAATAAAAAAAAATGAAACTTATCACAGTAACACTATCTCTTTTCAGCAATGGACACCAGACAATAACAGAATAATTAGTTCACTTTAAGAATGCAAAACTTTGGAAAAAAAAATGTGTTCAATTATCTACCTGTACAAAATGGACTTCATTCTAATGAAGCAAAAGAGTTGATACTAAATCACAAATAGTTATGTATAAGATACTCAATATGTTCGGTTGAATACCCAATTAAAATAGACACTTTGAATACAAGTACAACCTTCAAATAACCTATAATTATAAAGCCTAGAAGCTGCAATTACACTAAAGATTGATTTCTCACCTTGTGAAACATGTAAATCTGTTGTGACAACATAAAAATATACCTTTAAAAGTTTGATTTGCATGCCAAAAAGTAAAAACAGTGAGTATATATGACGCAGTTATGAATACTGGCAAAGATGATGATCCCATTCATAGGATTATTAAAGAATAAGACACCTTATATTGTTTAGCTTTGAAATATTAGCAACAAGTCTTCCAACTTTCCCATCACCAATGATGCCCTCTTGCAACAAACTCTGTTTGAATTTGACAAATTTCATTAAAAGAATGACTTACTCTATGAAGAAATTATTTCCAACTAAGAAATTTCTATAAACAAATATGGAAATATTAATTAAGTAGAAAGATTATTCTAGCATAATATCATGTTATAAAACTGAAAGTATACGAAACATCATTTATATACATTTATAATATCACATCAAATTCAACTATCTCTTTATGCAACATTCCTTCAAGATCTGCAATTTTCTTCCTTGGTTAAATAACCTTAATACCAAAATAAAACGATCCACATGTGGTGATTTTATGTCCTATCTGATAGCGCAAATAAAAAACCTCTCTAAAAAACATTTCCACTTTATTTGAAACCTGTACATTTACATCAAAAATGCACATTATTTTGGATTTGGGGGGTCCTATGCCATATGTATGATAGGCATATAAATTAATTAGAAAAAATCTACCCATATGCATAATATGTATCATAAAGTACCTCTACATATTCCTTTCTGAACCAATATTGTTGATGTGGATCATGGAACTCTAATTTTGAAGGTGGAAAATGCAGAGTTAAAACATTTAAGGAGGAATATCAGAAACATGCAATCATATTTCCAAACCTCTCAAATTGAATTTGGGAAGAAGGTAGGTCCAAAATATTAGTATAGAATAGTCATTAACTGTCACACACAATTATGGGTGCTCCATAAAAATCATGAGTTACATAAATTATGTAACATATCACAAGGTCAAAATAAAAAAAATAATATGAAATCTACTTCCAAAATATGAAGCAAAAAAATTCAGTGCCATAAGAAGAGAGAATATTGTGGCAATGCTTTGGGTATAAATTTAAAGTTTATTTCATCATTTAGCATATTCCTCAAAGCATGGTGGTTGAAAGGGCTAGCAAAGGGTAAGTGGAGAGAGGAGTCAACACTGCATGGTACATTTGATGAAAGAAAAAAAAAATCATTTTTTTTTTACAAAATCACAGAGGAAGCTTTGAGGCCATAATTTGAATAAGTTGTTGCTATATTATATGGATAAGGCAACATGTAATTGGAAAGAGACAACATCGTTGGTACATTTAGAGAGGGTACTGCAGATCTAGAGGGAAGATACCACAACATCCATGATGTAGAATGAGATCTGGACGCTTTTCTCAAGCAAAACAATTTCAAATCATATGTGGCATGTTTCAGTGGTTCTCCCATTTATAACACTTACAACTATTATGATAAATAAGTTCATGGAAAAATAAAGCAGGAGAAAAATGAGGGTCAAGAATTATGGTGAATGGCCCTGTCCTAGACATCTTTTGGTATAAATTCAGTTTGATCATTGAAAAATGAGTCACTGCCTGTCTAGGTCCACATTCGGATGACACTCCAGCTTGAGGTTATTCTTGTAAAGTTAAATAGTGAACTCAACATTGAAAAAGTGAAAGTTAGGAAAAATGGAGAATGGTCAGGTAGAAACAACATAGTTGAATTTTTTGGCAAGACTGAAGCAAACTCTTGTGGTTAAATCATCTCAGCACCTCTGAGTGAGTAATAGAAAAGAAATCCATTTTGAATTTCAATAAGAGTGGGGAGGTAAAAATGACATTCAATAATTTCAATAATTTATATAAGTCATGATTTTTCTAGAGTACCCATAATTTTTTTTCATACACAATTTTGGGTGCTCCAGAAAAATCACGAGTTACATAAATTATGTAAGATATGACAAGGTGAAAATAAAAAATGATATGAAAACTTCTTCCAAACTATAAATCAGTCGAATTCAGTGGCATACGAAGAGAGAACATTGTGGCACTTCTTTAGGTGTAGCTTTAAATTTTACTTCATGGTTTAGCATATTTCTTAAAGCATGGTGGTTGAAAGGACTAGAAAAGAGTAAGTGGAGAGAGTCAACACTACATGGTACATTTGATGAAAGAAAGAAAAAAAACCAATTTTTTTTACAAGCTCATAGCAGAAGCTTTGAGGCCATAATTTGAATAAGTTGTTGATATCTTAGATGGAGAAGAAAACTTATAATTGGAAAGAGACAACATTGTCGGTACCTTTGGAGAGGGTTCTGCAGATCCAAAGGGAAGATACCACAACAAACCTGATGTAGAATGAGATCTAGACACTTTTCTCAAGAAAAATAGTCTCAAATCATATTTGGTGTGTTTCAATGGTTCTCCCATTTATAACACCTACAACTATTATGATAAATAAGTTCATGGAAAAATAAAGTATAATAAAAATGAGGGTCAAGAATTATGGTGAATGGCCTTGTCCTAGGCATATTTTGGTAGAAATTCAGTTTGATCATTGAAAAATGAGCCATTTCCTTATGTCTAGGTCCACATTCTGACATCACTTCAGCTTGAGGTTACTCTTGTAAAGTTAAATATTGAACTCAACAGTGAAAAGTGAAAGTTAGAAAAAAGGGAGAATGGTCAGATAGAGATAATATACTTGAATTTTCTGGCAGGACTGAAGAAAAATTTTGTGGTTAAATAATCTCAGCATTTCTGAGAGAGTAGTAGAAAAAAAATCCATTTTTAATTTCAATAAGAGTGGGGAGCTAAAAATAATACTCAATAATTTCATTAATTTATGTAACTCATGATTTTTTTGGAGTACCCATAATTAGTTTTCATACACAATTATCGGTACTCCAGAAAAATCATGAGTTACATAAATTATGTAAGATGTCACAAGGTGAAAATAAAAAATTTATATGAAAATTGCTTCCAAAATATAAACCAGTTGAATTTAGTGGCATAAGCAGAGAGAACATTGTGGCAATGCTTTAGGTGTAGCTTTAAATTTTACTTCATGGTTTAGCATATTTCTTAAATCATGGTGGCTTAAAGGGCTAGAAAAGCATAAGTGGAGAGGGAAGTGAACACTGCATGGTACATTTGATGAAATAAATAAAAAATTCATTTTTTTTACATGCTCACTGAGGAAGCTTGAGGCCATAATTTGAAGAGTTTTTTGTTATCTTAGATGGATAAGGCAACATATAATTGGAAAGAGACATCACTATTGGTACATTTGGAGAGGGTACTACAAATCTAGAGGGAAGATACCACGAAAACCCTAGTATAGAATGAGATCTAGATGCTTTTCTCAAGCAAAACAATCTCAAATCATATGTGGTGTGTTTCAATGGTTCTCCCATTTATAACACCTACAACTATTATGATAAAGAAGTTCATGCAAAAATAAAGCAAGCTAAAAATGAGGGTCGAGAATTATGGTGAATGGCCCTGTCCTCGACATATTTTGGTAGAGATTCAGTTTGATCATTTAAAAATGAGTCATTGCCTTATGTCCAGGTCCACATTCAGACACCACTCTAGCTTGATGTTACTCTTGTAAAGTTAAGTAGTGAACTCAGCAGTGAACAAGTGAATTTTAGAAAGGAAGAATGGTCAGATAGAAACAATATAGTTGAATTTTTTGGCAGGACTGAAGCAAAATCTTATGGTTAAATCATCTCAGCATCTCTGAGAGAATAGTAGAAAAGAAATCCTTTTTTAATTTCAATACGAGTGGGGAGCTAAACAATGACATCGTTAGTGAGGGACTGGTAGATGATGGTGAGGTTGATGATATTCATTCCAACACTATGTTTTCATATAGATACAAAAGTTATGAGGATCATTTTCTTCCTATGACAAAGGCTCGACCTTATCCTACAACACTTGAATTAAATTTGAGGCAGCAGAGCTAGTACTGTATGCTCCCAGATAATTGCAAGGGAAGCATTTCAGTTTTGGGGAGATAGTCATGGGCTGGAAGTCTTTATGATGGCCATTTGCAAAAATGTGCACTCAAAAGTTATCTTAGTTTTGAAGTATGATTGAAGTTGTGTTGGGTTGCACACCCATCAATGTGGGTGTGACAAAGATCTTTGGACCTTGTTCATGCATAGGGAATTGAGGATTTCCTTGAATTGAGGATTCTAGCACTATGTTTTCATGCATAGAAAAAATTTATGAGGATGAGTTTCTTCCTATAACAAAGGCTCAACCTTATCCTAGAACACTTGAACTAAATTTGAGGCAGCAGAACTAGTATTGTATGCTCCCAGATAGTTTCAAGGGAAGCATTTCAGTTTTGGAGAGATATTCATGGGTTGGAAGTCTTTATGATGGTCATTTGCAAAAATGTGCACTCAGAAGTTATCTCAGTTTTGAAGTATGATGGACTTTGTGTTGGGCTACACACCCATCAATGTGGGGTGTGAAAAATATCTCTGGACCCTGTTCTTGCACAGGGAATTGAGGATGTCCTTGAATTGAGGTTTCCAACACTATGTGCGCTTAGAAGTTATATTAGTTTTGAAGTATGATGGAATTTGTGATGGGTTGCACACCCATCAATGTGGGGTGTGACAAAGATCTTTGGACCCTATTCATGCACAGAGAATTGAAGATGTCCTTGAATTGAGGATTCTAGAAAAAATGTGTGCTCATAAGTTATCTCAGTTTTGAAGTATGATGGAATTTGTGTTAGGTTGCACACCCATCAATGTGGGGCAAGAAAAATATCTCTGGACCCTGTTCATGCACAAGGAATTAAGGATGTACTTGAATTCAAGATTCCAACACTATTTTTTCAAGTAGAGACAAAAGTTATGAGGATGAATTTCTTCCTATGACATAGGCTCAACCTTATCCTACAACACTTGAATTAAATTTCGTTAAAATTGGACAACTAGGTCCAAACTCCATGTTGTGATGCTCAGATGAAGATACCAATATTTTTATTGGGTTCCTCTTTCGGAGAGGTGTAAGATCGATATAAAATTGATATTAATCTAATGAGAAGAACATTTATTTTTAATTTATTTTTAATAATTTCAAATATGTGTAGGTCAGCCTTAAGGTTTTACACCCCCAGCAGATGTGTCACACACCTCAATGATGGATATATATATAGTCAACGTTGGAGATCATTTCACTCATCTCATCTCATCACACATCTTCTCCTCTTCTGATTTAGTACGAGCTCCTTGGAGGCAAATTTTGGTTCACACGTGGGAAGAAGGATGAATCACTGTAGCTAGGAAGAAGGGCGAATTTACTGCAACTAGGGTTTCCACGCAAGTTTGACCAATGTTGACATTGGTCAACGCATGGTCCAAAGAGGCTGAAAATTGGTGGAGAGTTCGATTTTGGAAGGCCGTACATATTGGCACAAGAATCGAGGTTAAAAGGTTGACTGAAAACCGAGCTGAGTTGAATTTCTTGCTGTTGTCCTGGGTTGACTTTTCTGGATAGCGTTGAATTTTCTGGGGTTGAATTTGAGTTGACCGTGTGGCTGTTTTGAGGGCTGTTGTGACACATGTTCGGTTGGCTGACCAAGGAAACTTTGCTAGTTGAAGCATCCTGTTGACCGCCATAACGCACCACCACATTTTTTTTTTCTAGTTTGTCTTCTGAAGATCCTCTGGTATGTTCTATCAACATTTTACTTGATTGTTTATGTGATTGTTGCAGTGAAAAGTAAAGTTGCATCAAGCATAGAGCATCTACATAAATTAACATGGTATCAAAGCTAAGGTGAAGACAAGCCCTATTTGTAGCAATCATCGGAGAAGATAATGGGTTCCATAAACTATGGCTTCAAGGAGGATGACAAATTGACTGGGAAGGATGACTTCCATGCTTGGAAGATGATATTGGATCTCAAATAGGAAGACCAAGATATCATGGACTATGTGCAGGGTAAAATCCAAGAACCTCCATCCACTACTATTTCTACTACCAAAACAAAGTACAAGAAGGGGGAGATCAAAGAAACGCTGATGATCAGGGAATCTATTCATAAAATCCTGGTGGCCTACATATCTGAGTTGGGCACTTCCAAAGAGATGTATGATAAATTGATCCTCATGTTTAAGGCCAACAATTAGAATCAAGTATTATTCTTCAAGAATCAATTGAAGAATTTGAAGAAAGGCAGGGATGAGACTATCTAATCATACTTTCTGAAGCTAATTGAAATCAGGAACAATCTATTGGCTATTGGGGAGACAATAGTTGATCGAGAGATGGTACTCACTGCACTTGGAGGGCTCTCACCTGAATGGCATGTGTTCAACACTACCATTCTAAATAATAATGTGATACCTGAATATGACAAAGTATTGTCAAGATGTGTTCAATAAGAATTAATAATGAAGGATTATGGAAATGAATGAAATGTTGCATATGTTTCTCATTCTAGAAGGAAGAACTCTGGTGGCCCGAAGAACAAGGGAAAAGTAGGGACCCTAGGAAAGAAGGGAAAGTGTTTCACTTGTCATAGGCCTGATCACTATGCTAGAGAATTTCATTTGAAGAAGGATTCTCCCAATGGTGATTATAACAACAACAACCGGAGGAATGGCAATCAAAGGAACACTAGGTCCAAGGGAAAGAGGAAGGCTCCCTCCGGCGGAAATGATCAACCTTTTAAAAAGTCAAGAAACTCCAACTATGAGGAATCACATGTTGATAAAAGAAATGAATACATTCTTGTATTTTCCCTCTCTGTTGCATGCCCACTCGACACTATGGATGTTTGGTTGATAGATAGTAGTGCCTCAAAGCATATCACTAGGTTCAAGGAAGCACTCTCTGATATGGTTGAGAAGGATACTAATATGGAAATTATCCTTGGAGATAATGCCACATATCCCGTGAAAGGGACAGGGAATGTGATCCTCCACTTGTCTCAAGGTCAAGTCCTCCACTTGCAAGATGTACTCTATGTACCAAATTTGAAGAAGAACCTTGTGTCTATATCGGCCATGGAAGACAAAGGTTTCAATGTGGCATTCACTGATGGAAAGGTGTTCATGTGGAAGAAGAGCTTCAAGGAACCTATCTCGATTGGATTTATATTTGATACACTCTACCAAGTTGGAGGAAGTCTGGTGGGAGAAATGACATGTGATACTATCCGACAGACTGAACTATGGCACTAAAGGTTTGGACACCTTCACTACAAAGCCCTTCTCGAAGAAAGGAAGGTGGTGATAGGGATGCCCGAGTTTCCAAATAATCATGAAGGTGTATGTAAGGGTTGTGCCAAAGGAAAGCATACAAGGGGACCTTTCCCCTCAAGTGTCACAAAGACATCTGATGTCTTGCAATTGATCCATTCTAATCTATCTGGTATGCTGCTTGTAACATCCTTGGGAGGATGTTCATATTATATGACGTTCATAGATGACTTCTCTCACAAAACCTAGATATACTTCTTAAAGAAGAAGGATGAGGCTTTCATGTGGTTCTGTACCTTCAAAGCCTTGCTGGAAAATATGACAGGGAAGAAGATCAAGATTTTCAGAACTAATAATGGCAATGAATATGAGACAAACGAGTTCAAGGAATTTTGCAAAGAAGTTGGCATTAAGAGGGAGACCACAACTATCTATATTCCCAAGCAAAATGGTGTTGCTGAATGAAATAATAGGACCATTGTGGGAGATGCCCGTGCCATGCTATGTGACCAAGGTCTACCAAAGTTTATGTGGGGAGAAGTTGCGAACACTACTGTGTACATAAAAAACTGATGCCCGCCTTCCGCTCTAGAATCGAAAACTCCCGAAGAGGTTTTCCTTGGTAAGAAACCTAACATCTCACATTTTAGAGTTTTTGGATGTATTATTTACTTTCATGTGCCCAAAGAAAATAGGAGCAATTTGGATGCTTCTGGGAAGAAAGGAATGTTTGTGGGCTATAGTGAAACTTCGAAGGCATATAGAGTCTATGTGCCTGGTCAAAGGGAAGTGGATATATGCCACGATGTCACCTTCGACGAAGATACTTCCCCGAGGAAAGTAGTCAATCTTCCAAGATCTGAGGAAGATAATGAAGCAAGGCCTGGAACTTAAGAGGAACCAAAGGATGAAACAATGCCTGATGTTGAAGGACCAATGGACTCGATTGATCCACCTCCTTCACTGGGAAAGAGAACATCATAGCTCAGGGACACTCTCGAGGATGCTGAGGGACATGCGGCCCCAACGGGGACATTCCGTGAAAGCAAGAAGCCGAGTATATACCAAGGGTATCTAGCAGCCATGAGTACTATTGTACAATCCGAGCCTGGATCCTTTGAGGAAGTCGTAAAGCATCAAGTCTGGAAGGATGCTATGCACAAAGAGTATGAGTCCATTATGAAGAATGATGTCTGGTATGTGTTTCCAAGACCAAAGAACACATATTTCATTAAATTTGGAAGTTTTCCGTTGATCTAGAATTTAGAAATTTTAACTAGATTAAGTTTTTTCAAAATGTGGAATTATAAAATCACTTAGTTTACTAATTTTAATGTAGATATTCACCATTTTTATGAAAATTTTATCATGGTAAACTATATAAAACAAATTTATATAAACTTGCAAAAGAAAATCTTTCACATCTTAATCTTGGATTCCTTACATTCTCTTTTAAGATTTTTTATGGTTTGTACTAAAAGCTAAGTTTGTTAAGGTTATCTTATGAAAATAATTTTTTGCATGCTATTGTTATTAACTTTATGAAAATAACGATGTGTATGTTACTATTATTAACCCATTTAATTATAATCGGATATAGTAAATATCATGTATGTGTTAAGTTATGATTATTACTAAGACAAGGTTGGCACAATTTAAAAGTCTATCACCTTTGCAACACTAGTAATATGATTGAAGATGAAAAAACCTCTTAGGTCATCCATTTTATACTCATATTGTATTTGAATTTCAAAATATTTGTGGCGCAACCAACCTTCTTGAACTTCTAACTAAACAAAATTATGATAATCTTGAAACACTTATTTTAATGCTTTTAGAGCATAACAATAAAATTATATTTTGAGTAATATCTTTATGGCTTCTTATATACCATATTTGGTCTTAGTAGATGATAATCATCATTATCATCATCATCATTACATGCATTTTTTTTACTTATAGCCGATATTATTTTTCTATTTAGAACATATTTTATTTTTTCTATTTAGAACAAATTTTTTATTTTTTATTTTTAATTTAAAAGGGCACGAAACAAAAAAAAACTTACACATCCCCTCATACTAGGTTGTAGAATAAGCCCAGCCTCTCTCAATTACTAATCATTTTAATTATCAAAATCAATCATGAATTATAATAGTAACAAAGTGATACAATTTGATTATTTTCAAAGCCTAGCCTCTCTCAATTACTAATCATTTTAATTATCAAAATCAATCATGAGTTATAATAGTAACAAAGTATTACAATTTAATTATTTTCAAATACAAGAGGAAAGAGAGAAAATTGACTAAACTATTTATTACAAATGTTTAGTTTTATTCATGGAGTGTTTAAGGATATTATATTGAAAAGAACATATTGACATTCATCTAAAACTTAGTTCCTTACATTATTTCTATTATCATGAATATTTATATTTATGTATCAAATTCGGCTAATGAATAATAGATTTTGTAATAAAAATCTTACCTAACATAAAGTATTTAACAATATATTAATATTGTGTTTCTTACTATTATTGTCCATTTTAAATTGACACTAACTACTTTTCCTATGTTGAGTACAATGTTGGCACCACTTCAAAATCCATAACAAGAAATATTTTATAAGTCTAGTTGTGTTGTTCAATGATCAAAATAATTTTTTTATAAATTAGAGTGCAACAAAACATCTATAACAGGAAATATTTTATAAGTCTAGTTGTATTGTTCAATGATCAAAATCATTTTTTTTTTATAAATTAGAGTGCAACAAAACAACAAATTTGATTTATATCAATTATAATAAGGAATATTAAGGAAAAATCACTTCAAACATTATTACAAGTGTCTAAATTTTTTTCATTAAGTGTTTAAATGGTTTATAATCAATAGAATACTAATTAGCTACTCCACTATTGCTTTAACAGACCAAGTTTAGAAGATGTTATTTTTAAGTGCATTATTGTGTATGGTACTATTAACCCATTTAATTATAATCTGATATATTAAATATCATGTATGTGTTAAGTTACCATCATTACTAGGACAAGGTTGGCACAATTTAAAAGTCTATCACCTTTGCAACACTAGTAATATGGTTGAAGATGAAAAACCCTCTTAGATCATCCAATTTATACTCATTGGATTTAAATATCAAAATATTTGTGGCACTACCAACCTTCTTGATATTTTAACTAAATAAAATTATGATGCTCTTGAAACAAATCTTTTAATGTTTTTTTGAGCATAACAATAAAATTCTAAAGAATTTTGAGTAATATCTGTATGGCTTCTTATATACCATATTTGGTCTTAGTGGATGATAATCATCATTATCACCATCATCATTACATACTATTGTAGGAAGTTTGAACCATTTTAGAGTTGACAGGAGAAAATATTTCTTACCATCAAATTAAATGTTGAATAAGAGTAATAGTATAATTTATTTATTATTTATTATCTGTACTTTTGTGTTAAAAACTAAGTTAATTGAGACTTACTTAATGAATAATAGATTAATATGCAAAAGCCCACATGGTGTAGAACAGTCGGTGATGGGGTGCACTGTTAAGGCACTCCGTTCTGTAAGGTCACCGGTTCGAAACCCGTGGGTGGGATGGGAGGAGAAAAAATGGAAAGATTAGGATTAGTCTAAACTAGAAAAAAAAAAAAAAAAAAATAGATTAATATGCAAGATATATATTAAGTATAAAGCTATTTAATGACAAATTATCATAGTAATGTGTCCAGTATATACCAGCATAGATCCATCTTAAATAAGGATTTAACATGAGCCTAGAGGGATCAAATTTCTTCACGTGAAAACATAAATTAGTTAACATAGATCTTCAAATAGTTTATTTGAATCTCTAGCTCAAATATTTTTAAAAAGTAAAAGATTTAAACATCCGATTCACACAGTTTTTTTACTTCTAATTAGTTTACAACATATTAATTTTTTCTTTAATTGTAGCCAATATTATTTTTCTATTTAGAACACTTTTTTATTTTTAATTTAATAGGTCACTTACTAATCATTTTAATTATCAAACTCAACCATATTATAATAGTAACAAAGTAATACAATTTGATTATTTTCAAATACAAGAGGAAAGAGAGAAAATTGACTAAGCTATTTATTACAAATGTTTAGTTTTTATTCCTGGAGTGTTTAAGTATATTATATTGAAAAGAACATATTGAAATTCATCTAAAACTTAGATTCCTTAAATTATTTCTATTATCATGAATATTTATATTTATGCATTAAATTTGACTGGTGAATAATAGATTTTGTAAAAAAAATATTACCTAGTATAAAGTTATTTAACAATATATTAATATTGTGTTTCTTAATATTATTGGCCATTTTAAATTGACACTAACTACTTTTCCTATGTTGACTACAAATTTATTATACTAGTACAATGTTGGCACCACTTCAAAAACTATAAGAGGAAATATTTTATAAGTCTAGTTGTGTTGTTCAATGATCAAAATCATTTTTTTATAAATTAGAGTGCAAAAAAACAACAAATTTGATTTGATTTATATCAATTATAATAAGGAATATTAAGGAAAACTCACTTCAAACATTATTACAAGTGTCTAACATTTTTTCATCAAGTGTTTAAATGGTCTATATTAAATATAATACTAATTAGCTACTCCACTATTGTTTTAATAGACCAAGTTTAGAAGATGTTTTTTAAGTGCATTATTGAATTTGATTATGCATATTTGATATGGTGAGACGTCATGTTGGTCAAAAAAAGCTTTGAAAACTTAAATATTTTATAGCATTGTCATGTCATTTGTATCACCACATGATTACATTGAAATACTAAATGATAGAAAACTTCTCCAAAAATAATATGAAGAGAATATTTGAAATACAACAAATATTGAAAAGTGTGTCAAAATGTATATTAATAGATCCTTCAAAAAACAAATTACATTCATGAATAATATAAACCTAATCTTAAGATATTCGCTCAAGTAGTTCAAGAACAGCTTCTACACGATATTTATTTATCTTGGTCTTCTTGTAATGTTCTTTATTTGGCATCCATGCCCACACTATGGTATTAATTAGAATGGAGCCATGTTTTGTGTCATCGGGATTTGTTATCCAATATTGCTCTAAATATTTTTCATTGTGTTTCCCTAAAATAGGCTTCTACCAATCAACCTTTACATGAAGATTCTCACTTTCATTATCCCTAAATATATCTGGGATGGATTTTTCCATCCAAATCATCTCTCTTGCATCCTCATTTCCTAATCTAACTAGCAACATCTTTCCTTTCTCAACATCAATCATTGTATTGAATGTTGGCTTTGGATCATTGCATTTGGGTCCAACATATACCAATTCATCTATTGCATTATCAAAAACTCCATCCATAATACTTGACATTACATGGAGTGCATTATGATCAACATCAACAATGTGCCTTGTCTTGGGCCATAAATCCTCAAAAGATGAATCACTTCCATCTATTATTCTATGATCATTATAGATTCCATCTCATGTATCAAGAACTCTTTCTGAATACACTACTTTATTTTTCCATTCCTCCATAACAATTGGTGAATCCTCATTCTTGATAGTGTCTTTCCACATTTTATGTATGATGTTATCCCTTCCTTTAGTTATTTTAAATAGGAATTATTCTTTTTGGAAGCTAAGAAATATGGGTTCCCTATGGGAATTATAGGTTGACCTTCATCATATATATTCCATAACTCAGCTGATTTTGACCACTCAATATCTCTAATGGATTCTTTATACCTTAGTACTGGAATATCATTGAGTACAAGAAACTAGAAGTATTTAACATTAAGATGTCCAACTAGTGCATTTTTCCCTCGTTGATGTATCCATTAAGGAAACTTTTGAAGTAATAGACATTGTCAATGTGTGTGGGTGGAAGCACTCGATTTTCTCAATTATTCCATATGTGTCCATCATTTCAGGTAAAGAATATATATATTTAATTTTTAGCTTGGAAGACATTCTTCCATAGATTCCATCTATGTCTTCATGGGTGTGCCCCACAGGCAAGAATCCAACTTCAATAGTGATGAAGACACCAAGTGTAGTTAAAAGTGATAGAAACATGAAAATATAGTGATTCTTATTATCACTTGCTGCATTGTCCAACTGTAACAACAAATGTGGAGGGATAGGTTTAAAATCAACATATTGACTCTTTGATCTTCCATGAGATATAAAATAATCCTTGTACACTTGACATTTTGAGTAAATAGAGGTGTCAAGTAATGCATTTGTAAGTGGATTTCTTGAACTTCCACTCTCATAAAGTAGATCACCATACATATCAATTTGTGGGTCTTCAAGGCCCCTTAAGCACTTTTCAAGGGATGTGGTAGTAAATTGTGATCCCATATGTACAATTGGCACGGAGAAATGACCAAAACCTCATGTCTTATGCCCATGTGTTAGCATACCAGTCAATGAAAAACCTAAATTTGTTCCTACAATATATTTTGATTTGACACGTAGCATTGGAATTGAAGTCTTTGTTTTATCCATTTTATCATGGATAATGCTCAAATACTCCTTTGGAAACCACTCTGACATAATTCTATGGGCATAGTAGCAATATATTCCACACCTAACTATATTTTTATTTTTGTTCAGCCTACCTCGTGCCTTTTCATCCAACTCTTTTGTAGTCACTGACTTCACCTATGCTTTCAACACCATACATTCACTACATTTACTGAAATTGGTGTTCTTTGAAAATGCCACATCTTGAAACTTAGTATTCCAGATCTTGCTCATTGTTGACTGTGATATTGATGGGTAATTGAGATTTTGAAGAGCTAGATTGATCTCTTTTAACAAATAATTTTGTGTGTAAGTCGAAGGAAGCAATATTAAAGGAGCATATATTCCATATCCTTCAACTTCACGTGTTTGTTTTGGTGAAAAATATGAATTATCCATTACAAATTTGTGAAATATTTCTATGGTTTCCATGGTGTGTGCTTCTGCTTTGCATGTGTTGGTGTTACCATGAATAGATTTGATCTATCCATGTCGGAAATAATGTTGGTAGTTATAGAATGTGCTTCGAGGAATCTTATGTATCTTATACCACGCTTTCTTACAAATAATATTCCCATTAAATCTCATGTCCTTTACATTTCTAGCAATAGGTGGTAGGCCATGGCCATGGTTCCTTGACATGAATGTGTTTGACATTGGTGAATTCAAGAAATTCGCTAATACCATTTTTATTTATTTGTCTCATACCCCTTCTAGCACCTGCAATGGCCTTCTTATCCACATGTTGAAGACAATATTTTCTACAACATACATCTGCTGCCAAAAGTCAAATTTCTTTCTCTTCAAATATTTTTGTTTGACATTTTGCAATTTTTGTTGTAGCCATAACTCGTTTAATCCTTTTATATGGCCTTGTTACATGCATATAAATTGATTTTCTATATTTTTCATTACAAAGAGGCTCATCCCATTTGTTTAAAGGATTTTTTTCCTCTATAACATCCCATATCACCATTTCCTTGGGTGCCTCCTTGAACTTTTCATTAACCCTTAATATCACACCTTTGTTGTCCACCAACTTATTTATTGGCCATCTAACCAAACAATGTATAGAATTATCCCCAATTCAACATATTCCACAATTTATATCTATCTCTTCCAAAAAAACACCAAATTCCATTTCACCTAGTGCTTCACCTTCAACAATGTCATCCTCACGGACATTAACTAGCATTCTTTGGCAATGCACATGCTTGTTCCCATGCATTCATGTGTAAGAGGAACCTTTGTACATATGAATATAACCCTATATTGGGTAATACTTATGGCATGATCATTTCAGTGAGGTTACAAATCTAATTATGACCAAATCTCATAATATTCCAATGCACCCCCTAGCGTATGCTCATATCATTTTGTATGTGGTAGAGTAGCATCATATTTTAACACCTTCTCAATTTTAACCATTATACATCATTTCTTTACCATATTTCCATGCACTTTATGTCCAAGCTTTGTATTGAATACGGAGCCCTCACCCACCTTCACTCCATGTTGTAGAAGATCTACCTTGTCTCCAATAGAAAATGTAGAAGAAAATTGTGCCTCAAATCCATGATCTTCCATGGATGTATGTACCCTTCATCAACATCCTCAATCAAATTTGGATGAGAGACATCAGTTATCAAAATTGAAACATAACATGCATTAACCCTTTATTCGGCTTAATAAGTTCCAGACTTTGTAGATTCGACCCTTCCTAGCCCAACGACTTGATCATTAATAAGGAGTTCAAAATAGTCCCTTTTGCCAAAATTATATTTTCCATTCTAGCTTGTACCAATTTTGTAACAACAATTAAATCATAAATTGTAATTAAAAGGTTGAACCATGTAAAGTGTGATTTTATATTTTTGCAAAAGCACACAAAATTAAAAAAAGTAATATAGATGCAATAATTTAAATAGTATGGTACTCATATTGTATGTAATGAAGCATTGTTTCCCACCATCTAGTGCCTACTACCAGAAATTACTTTACATGCAAATTACACAAAAAAACATATATGAAGACCATGAAATTAGAGATGTAGATAGTAACATAGAATGGAAAATATCAATTCATATCAAGCCATCAAGTTACCATATAACTTTAGAAATGACACTTGTAGTCTTAATGCATTTGTATGAATAATGATCATAAGAAATTTGTAGAAGTTCAAGAACCAAAACATGGTCCATTGGAAAATCTAAGAAATTCCAAGATTGATGCTACATAAGATGTCTAAAAGCCCCATGAAAAGGAGAAATTATATTTTCACTTAGTGAGGATGTTTGATGTACATATGAATCTAACCCTATCTTGGGGAATATTTATGGCATGATCATGACAGTGAGGTTGCAAATCTGATTCTATCCAAATCTCATAAGATTCCAATGCACCCCTAGTGTATGCTCAAATCCTGTTGGATGTGGTAGAGAAGCATAATGTTTTAACACCTTCTCCATTTCAACCACTATGCATCCTTTATTTACCATTTTTCCATGCACTTTATGTCCAAGCTATGTATTGAGTATGGAGCCCTCAACCACCTTCACTCCATGTTGTAGAAGATCTACCTTGTCTCCAATAGAAATTGTGGAAGAAACATTTGCACCTATAAATGAATGTAAATAAGGTTAGTATTTACTCAAAAAAAAAAGTATTATACATTTGAACACATGCTTCAATAATTTTATTTACCTATGTTGTGCCTCAAATCCATGATCTTCCATGATGTATGTCCCCTTCATCAACATCCTCAATCAAATGTGGTTGAGTGACATCAATTATCAAAATTGCAACATAACATGCATTAACCCTTTCTTCAGCATAATAAGTTCCAGACTCTGTAGATTCGACCCTTCCTTGCCCAATGACTTGATCATTAATAAGGAGATCAACATAGTCCCCTTTTGGAAAAATTTTATTTTCCATTCTATCTTGTACCAATTCTGTAACAACATCATAAATTGTAATTAAAAGGTTAAACCATGTAAAGCGTGATTTTATATTTTCGCAGAAGCACACAAATTTCAAAAAAGTAATATAGATACAATAATTTAAATAGTATGGTAGTCATATTTTATGTAATGAAACATTATTCCCCACCATCTAGTGCCTACTACCAAACAATACCTTACATGAAAATTACACAAAAGACATATACAAAGACCATGCAATTAGAGATGTAGATAGTATCATAGAATGAAAAATATCAGCTCATATCAAACCACCAAATTCCTATTTAACTTCAAAAATGACACTTGTAGCCTTAATGCATGTGTGTGAATAATTATCATAAGAAATTTGTAGAAGTTGAAGAACCAAAACATGGTCCATTGGAAAATCTAAGAAATTCTAAGATGATGCTACATAAGATGTCTAAAAGCCTCATGAAAAGGAGAAATTACATTTTCACTTAGTGAGGATGTTTGATGTTTGAACTTGATAGTAAAAGGCCAAACTAGAGGTTTTCTTCCAAATAAAAGTTTTGAATGACAAATATCAACTCATATCAAACTACCAAGCTCCTATTTAACTTCAGAAATGACACTTGTAGTCTTAATGCATGTGTATGAGTAATGATTATAAGAAATTTGTAGAAGTCGAAGAACCAAAACATGGTCCTTTGGAAAATCTAAGAAATTCCAAGATTGATGCTACATAAAATGTTTAAAAACCCCATGAAAAGGAGAAATTATATCTTCACTTAGTGAGGATGTTTGATGTTTCAACTTGATAATCAATAGACAAACTAGAATTTTTCTTTAGTTCAATAGAAAAGAAATTGCATTTTACAAATATTTATTTCCAATGTTAGCACTCCCTACCTATTCACATTTAAGGACATACTATTTAGGATGGATACATAGGGATGTTAACTTTAGGTCCTCGAAAAGTGTAGAGTTTAGTTTTCCTACAATTTTATGTTGATGAGGAAGAGTCTTACCTTATGCATCCAAACATTAGTGAATTTTTTTTTGGAAGTTCATAACTATACAAAAAAATAGAGAGAAAAACAATACATTTAAAAAAATTGAGCTTGATACTTTAAAGTTGCATACATGTGCATTGGAAACAAAATATAGTATACCTCAATAATACATTTATTCATAAACTTCAAAACTATACAAATATCACATTATTCTCCATGGATCAAATAATTATGATTGGATTATTGTGTTTGTGCCAAAAGGAAATCTATACCATTATCTTTCCTTCCAACTCAAGCACAAATGTAGTGCCAACAACAACATATATCTATATAAAATTCTTTTGCATTATCATAGATCTCCATAAATTGTTCCATATTCAATAAAAGGGCACATAAAAATCTATAACTCTAACCATTTTGATTATTGAGACAATGTCACCCCTAGAGCATTGGTTGCATAAGTGTAATGGTGTCTAGAAGAAAGCTAGTAATCACTAGGTATCCTTCTAGCATAATCACAAATGCACTGCCAAGAATAATATCATAGCACTAACCTTGGTGAGGGTGAAATCTTGATAGTTTTACTTTTGGAACAAGAACAAAGAAATCTAGTGCATTCTATAATTCCTTCTAACACAAATACAAGCACATTTCCAACAATAATGTTGCATTGTGAAAAAAATTTAACAAATGCAAGATTTATTTCTGTCACAAACACAAACACATTTTCAACAATAACGGTGCAAGAAGAAGGAAATTTAAGACATTATAACCTTCCTTCTAGCACAACATTAAACCTCAAATGAAAGCTAACAATCAATATCATTCCTTCTACTACAAACATAAGCATATTGCTAGGAGCAACGTTACATCATCAAATAAATCTAGCATGTGCAAGATTTCCTTCTAGCACAAACAAAAGCTCATTGCCAACAACAATATTCTAAGGCGAACGAAATCCACCACATGCTAAATCTCCTTCTAGCATAAATAGAAGCATGTTACTCACAAAAAAATTGCAAATTAAAAGAAATCTTACACATTCTAGAGTTTCTTCTAGCACAAACACAATCACGTTGCCAGAAACAACATTGCAGGGTGGAAGATATCTAACCTTTGCTTGATTTAATTCTAACACATTGCCAACAATTACATTATAGGGCAAACGAAATCCAATGCATGATAGAATTCCAAATACATTTCCAACAATATTTCATTGCAAAAGAAATCTGATGCAAGTTATATTTCATTCTAGCTCAAATACAAGCACATTGCCAACAACAATATTGCATTTTGAAACAAATCTATTGCATACTAGATTTATTCTAGCACAAACACAAGCATGTTGCTAACACCAATATTGCATTGCAAAATAAATTTAGTACATGCTATAATTCCTCCCACCATACACAAACATATTGGCAACATCAATATTGTAGGGTAAAAGAAATCTATATCCTGCTAGATTTTCTTCTATCACAAACATAAGCATATTTCCAATCACAATATTACAAGGTCAATTAAATCTAACATGTTGTTTGTACTTATATCTCAAACACAAACATGTCACCAATAACAACATTTGAAGGTGAATGAAATCTAACACATGCTAGATTTCCTTCTCTCGCAAACACAAGCACATAACAATATTGTAGGGTGAAAGAAACATGCCGCATATTAGATTTTCTTCTAGCACAAACAAGCATATTGTCAAAAACACCTTATGCAAGACAAAAGAAATCAAGTGTGTGGTCACATTTCCTTATAGCACAAACACAAACACATAACATTGTAGGAGTTAAGAATCTAGCACATGCCATATTTTATTATAGCATGAGCACAAACATATTACCAACAACATTCTAGGGAAAAATAAATCTAGCACATGCTAGATTTACTTTTAGCACAATTTCCAATAACATCATTGTGGTGAAGGAAATATGGCGCATACTAGATTTCCTTCTAACACAAACAATTGAATTTCCAACAACAACATTGCAATGCGAAAGAAATCTAGTGCACACTAGATTTCCTTCTAACGCATATACAACCACATTGTCAATAAACTCACAGAAGAGTGAAAGAAATATAATGTATGCTAGATTTCCTTCAAGCACAAACAAACACATTACAACATTTCTAGATAAAAGAGATCTAGCACATGGTAGATTTACTTCTAGCACAAACAAAAGCATATTGTCAACAACCACATTGCAGTGAAAAAGAAATCTAGTGCATGCTAGATTTCTTTCGAGCCAAAATTGAAGCAAGTTGCCAACAACAATATTGCAAGTTGAAGAAAGGCTAACACGTGCTAGATTTACGCATATCACAAACACAAACACAAACACTCAACAACATTGTAGGGTGAAATAAATATAGCGTGTTAGATTTTCTCCCAACATAAACAAAATCATATTGCCAACAACAACAATGCAAGGAAAAATATATCTAGAACAACCACTATCACAAACACAAGCACATTTCTGATAACAACATCGCAAGGTAAAATAAATTTAATGCATGTTAGCTTTACATGTAGCACAAATACAAGCATACTACCAAAAGCAACATTTCATGCCAAAAGAAACCCAACACATGCTATATTTCCTTCTAACACAAACACAAGCACATTGCCAAGGTGAAGGAAATCTAACACGTGCTAGATTTCCTTCTATAATAAACAACCAAATTGACAACAACAATATTGTAGAGCAAAAGAAATCTAGCACAACTTCTAGCCCAAACACAAGCACATTTCCACATTGCCAAGGTGAAGGAAATCTAACATGTGCTATATTTCATTCTATCAAAAACAACCAAATAGACAACAACAATATTGAAGAGCAAAAGAAATCTAACATGTGCTAGATTTATGCATAGCACAAACAAGCACACAAAAAAATTGTAGGGTGAAAGAAATCTAGCGTGTTAGATTTGCTTCCAACATAAACAAAAGCATATTGCCAACAACAACATTGCATGGAAAAAATATCTAGAACAACTTATATCACAAACACAAGCACATTTCCAATAACAACATCACAAGGTAAAAGAAATCTAATCCATGTTAGCTTTACATGTAGCACAAATACAAGCATACTACCCAACAACAACATTTCATGCCAAAAGAAACCTAGCGCATGCTATATTTCCTTCTAACACAAACACAAGCACATTGCCAAGGTGAAGGAAATCTAACATGTGCTACATTTCCTTCTATAATAAACAACCAAATTGAAAACAACAATATTGCAGAGCAAAAGAAATCTAACACAACTTCTAGCCCAAACACAAGCACATTTCCAATAACATTGCCAAGGTGAAGGAAATCTAACACGTGCCAGATTTCCTTCTATCATAAACAACCAAATAGAAAACAACAATATTGGAGATCAAAATAAATCTAACACATGCTAGATTTATGCATAGCACAAACACAAGCACACAACAACATTGTAGGGTGAAAGAAATCTAGCGTGTTAGATTTTCTTCAAGAATAAACAAAAGCATATTACCAACAACAACATTGCATGGAAAAAGATAACTAGAACTTCTATCACAAATGCAAGCACATTTCCAATAACAACATCGCAAGGTAAAATAAATTTAATGCATATTATATTTACATGTAGCAAAAATACAAGCATACTACCAACAACAACATTTCATGCCAAAAGAAATCTAGTGCATGTTATATTTCCTTCTAACACAAACACAAGCACATTGCCAAGGTGAAGGAAATCTAACACGTGATAGATTTCATTCTATAATGAAAAACCAAATTGACAACAACAATATTGTCGAGAAAAAGAAATATAGCACAACTTCTAGCCCAAACACAAGCACATTTCCAATAACATTGCCAAGGTGAAGGAAATCTAACACGTGCTAGATTTCCTTCTATCATAAACAACCAAATAGACAAAAGCAATATTGTAGAGCAAAAGAAATCTAGCATAGTTTCTAGCCCAAACACAATCATATTTCCAATAACAACATCGCAAGGTGAAAGAAATTTAACAAGTGTTAGTTTTACATGTAGCACAAATACAAGCATACTACCAACAACAACATTGCATGCCAAAAGAAATCTAGTGCATGTTATATTTCATTTTAACACAAACACAAGCACATTACTAGTAAGAACATTCCAAGGTGAAGGAACTCTAACACATGTTAGATTTTCTTCTATCATAAACAACCAGATTACCAACAATAACATTGCATTGTGAAAGTTCCTTCTAGGATGTCAATAAAAATATTGTAAGGTGTGCTAGTGTTGGAAATATTGAGAGGGGGGTTGAATCAATATTTCTTTACACTTGTTATATTATGACAGTTAAAATCACCAGTTAAACAAAAACACAAGATGTGCAACAAGAAAATAATTTTATTAATGAATTTGAGGACTCTAAAAACCCAAGCTCCAACTTGTACAACAAAGTCTTTAACTCCTTCAAGGCTTCAACCCTGAATCCAACCCTCTAGGGATCCAACCCTCTTAGTTTGCTTCAATCCCTTAAGGTGACTTCAATACTTCTTCAAGCCTCCATCAAAAACTTCAAATATATATAAAAAATGTATCCAAGATAGGTCTGCAAAGTGCTCTAATATCTACCTCTTCAAAAACTTCATGTCTGCTTCAACAAAAATTTTATGGTTGCACCAACAAAACATGTCTTCAAGTGTTGATATTCAACTATTCTCCAAGGATGGCTACTCCAATAAAACAAGTCTTTAAGTGATGGTATTCAACTATACTCCAAGGGTGATTGCTTCAACAAAACAACTCTTCAAGTCTCGGTATTCAACTATGCTTCAAGAGTGATTGTTGTTTCAAAAAAGGCTTGAAGAAAGCTCAATTAATGTCATCGTGAATGCACTCTACTGACAACTCAAAATATGCTCAAAGTATGTTATCATTTTATCATTCGATGAAGGTGTCTCCTAGGCTCTTCATGTGTGCTTTAAAAAATGTCCTTCAATATGCAAGGATTAATTTACTTTTGCTTCAAATCTGACTTGATATGTTGATCAAGCCTCTCAAGGTGTAATATTCCTAATGGAAAAATTAACAGTGATAACAAAAGAATGCAATAAACCAAACACAAATATTTTTCAACAAACGCCCATAAAACAAAAATGATCCAAACACACCAGAATGGGAAAATTTGATTATAAGATATTGCTGGAGTACAATATAAACTCTAATACTCAACTACAAATCCAAGCTCCAACTTGGTCTCTCACAAGGGTCCAGCCTTGTATGAGGACTCCAATCCTCACATATTAATCCAGGCTCCAACCTAGTTTCGCACAAGGCTCCAACCTAGTTTCTCACAAGGCTCCAACCTTGTATGACAACTCCAATCCTCTAGGGATCTAACCCTCTCAGTTTGCTTCAATCCCTTAAGGTGACTTCAATACTACTTCAAGCCTCCATCAAAATCTTCAAATACTTCTAAAAAATGTATCCAAGATAAGTCTACAAAGTGCTCTTAAATCTACTTGTACAAAAACTTCAGGTCTACTTCAACAAAACTTTTATGGTTGCGCCAACAAAACATGTCTTTAAGTGTTGATATTCAACTATGCTCCAAGGATGACTGCTCCAACAAAAAAAGTCTTTAAGTGTTGGTATTCAACTATATGCCAAGGATTACTGCTTCAACAAAACAAGTCTTTAAGTGTTGGCCTTTAACTATGCTTCAAGAGTGATTGTTGTTTCAAACCAGGCTTGAAGAATGTCAATTAATGTCGTCATGAATGCACTCTACTGTCAACTCAAAAGTTGCTCAAAGTATGTTATCATTTTATCATTTGATGAAGGTGTCTCCTAGGCTCTTTGATGAAGGTGTCTCCTAGCCACAATCACTGCTGAGCCATTTTATTAAATATGTTGGGAAAGAGTACAAATGAGGTGCTAAAAATATTGCACATGGGCCTGCTCAAAGTCTAAGGCTGAAGAAAAGCTCAAACCCAAACAAAAACTCTTGCCGGAAACTACTCTGCATGGCCTAATGCTTGCATTGTTCTCCTCAGAAATGTTGCTGCTAGCTGACTTCAGGCTGCTAGTTGGGCTAGCTCTCGTGCTCGGAAAATTATAGTAATTTGGGAAGGTGATCCTTGCCCAAAAACTAGAAAAACCTAGAAAAGGTTTCCTCTAATTCCAACCTTCAAAATCTAACCCTTTTTCCCTCATGTCGCTCACTATTAGCTGAGTAGGTTCCACATAAATGAGCTAATATACTGCTTAGAAAATTCTAAGATTTTAACCACAAACTCTACTCAAGAAACCCACAAAAACCCAGAAAGGGTTCGTCCTAGTTTTAACTTCAGAAAATTGGCCCTCTTGGGCTTGGCTCACCCAACTACTGGGAAATTCAAAATCCTCACTAGAAATTCAGGTAGATGTCTCCAAAATGCTGCCAAAATCCCTGGTAAGAGGTGGCTAGCCTCCCCTCCAAATCCTCTAGCTGAAGTCCTCTGCTTTCCCACACTTTCGACACTTCCTCTCCATTGTACTGCGCAATCACTGTGCAGTCTCTCCTGCCTCTACGAAGGGACCAAGCTCTCTATTGCCTTTACATATTTCTGAAGGGACTATGCACTCCTGCTGGTGGTGGTGTTTCAATCCCTCACCAAAGGGTGGAACTCCTCTCCTGAGTGGGCACTCGAAGTCCCCCGAGGATGAGGTTGGGATCTCCGCTCGGAGAACATCACTACAAACTTAGCTAAATAGCTCAAGCCTATTCAAAATGACAAGAAGACATTTTTTGAATGAATGAATGATTTCTATGGCTGCCCTCATCCCCTTTTTATTCTTGTGAAACCCTAATAATCCCTTGGGTCCATATGAGTTGCGTTGTCCACTTAGCCCCTTGGGCTCCACATGAGCTGCACTATCCACTTGGGCTCTTGGACCCACATGAGCTGCGCTATCCACTTTAAATCTATGAAAGTGGTTTTATTCTAAATGCTGGGTTTATGGGTCCCTTCACCCCTTTATTCTCCCACTGAACTTTAGAAAAGCAAAATTGGCAAACTTTAATATTCTAATTAGTTGTCCGCTAATTAGGAATATTATAGTCCTTCCTACCAAAACGTTGCTTGTCTTAAAGCAACGCTTGAACAAGCCTCATCTCTAGTTGACACTCCCCCACTATCACTACAAAATGTGCTTGGGTCCTAGACATGCCACTGAATCTTCCCTGTCCTTTGCATCACTCTAATATGAAGGGATCCCTCAATGCCAGGTTCCCAAGCCATCATGTCCAATATGAAGCTCCACCTACTCTGCTCACCATCCAAGTATTCCATCTTGCACACTCCAAGAGTAAACCCTCGATGATACCACCTAATACCTGTAGAGGTAGCGTATCACTCACATAAGCTCCTCCTACTATCATCTTGTTGACCAACCTGCCATACTAATGAAGTCCCCCACTCCATTAGTTACTCGCTAAGCCCAATGGAAGATCTACATGATCCCCCCATGTAGTATGCAACTCACCCCTAAAAGTTATTGAGCTGTGTAGAGCTGTAATACTCGAGTCCCCTTCTAGTCTCGTAGAGGTGCCACCATGTTGATGTTGCGACATTCTAATTGTGAGATATCCCCAATCAGGTGCAGATTGTATCCCTTTCTCCTAGGGCCTTGTGGCGAAAAATATGTGTAGGCCAACCTCATCTTGCTCGAGCATCCCCATGATGTTGATATCTACCCGTTCACTGTCGATCATGACCCTGAGCAACAACATGATAATTCTGCCTCGCCGTGTAGTGGAAATATCAGTGCTCCCCCACATGTCAAACCCAAAGTGGAATGGATCGTCGTCTTCTTTGTCCCTACTCATCACAAAGTGGAGTGATCCACCTGCCCAAAAAATCCCTTGATCCCCCAACCATACTGGGATCTCCCAACTCCAACTCCTCTCGGTATATCACTGCATAGCACTGCTACATGCTAGAACCCATTTTACCCTCAGCTCTGACCCCTGTATGTATCCCCTAAGTGGAATCCAGGTATCAGGAGTCTATCCCACGCATGCAACCCTGCCCTACTCCTGCCAAACCTTGTAGTAAAATTTGTTGTCCAAACTCCTAATGAAACATCTGGACACTGCTTGGAGTCTAGGTACCCTCCTATAGATGAAGTCCACCATACATCGTCCCTCAAATGTGAGCCTAGGACCTTGGCAATCAACCATGCCATCCCTAAGCCGATATCCATCAACTTGTGCACCTACCAAGTGCCTCAATTGGAGAGTCTCCTTCTGGATCATGACACACGGTATCTCATCTGACTGCCTAGGGTGAGCCTCCCATGCCCTGTTGCCTGATTGGAGGGTGTCCTAAATGCCCAAGAGTAATCCTCCGGACAACACTCCCTCTGCCTCGGATCTGTAGATAACACTGTCGTAGCCATGTCTCTGCTAAACATGGTGTCTCCATATGCTCAAGAATGTCCTCATCAATCCTAGGTGCGCTACATCCCAGGGTACACCTAATGCCCCTATCCATAAGTCCCCTTGGAGTTAACTCTCCAAGTTCCTATTGCACCGTATCATGGGTCTGCATACCACCAAGTCTCTTCACTCCTCATCATGCCATTGTATGTTGGAACCTGCCCCTATACACCACCGGATATTGTCAGCTATGGCCATACCATCCTGTACCATCTTGTATCCCTCATGTGTCACTGCACTTGTCGCTCCCCACATGTACCCAACACTTTGTGAGGCACTCCTACTCCACAACATAGTCCCACATAATACAACACACCCCCATGCATCTCCATGCTCCTCTACAGGCCACTGCTCCTCGCTGCACAGCCCTACACACCACTAGATGTTATGGTCTAACATCGGGTTTGTACGAATCAGTCTGCATCCCTCTATATAACACTGGACCCTATGACATGACTCTATGTAGTCCTGCATATCAGTGCCTACTATCATGCCACCCTGTAACATATAGCATCCTGCATGGCAAAAATAGCCACCACTCTGCTAGTGAACCCCCCATGAGGTGGGCCCATTGGCCATTGGATATCTCTGCAAGACACCATTAGAAATTGGCCATTGGATATCTCTACAAGGCACCATTATAAATTTTTACAACTTGTGTTTGCTTATAATGGGTTTAATGTTGTCAATATATAGTGTATATGTATTAAATGAAAAATATTTAAGTAGTCTGGTTTACTCTTATCTTGATGATTTGTAATTGGTAGCATATTAGTCTATATCTAGTAAATTATAGACAAAAATTACATATTTAGCCCTTTATATTTATGATTTGTAGTTGATAGAATATTAGTTTATACCACTCCAAATATCACTTTTGTTACTTGCAGATTGTTAAAGGAAAAATTTTAAAATAAACATGCCACGCCATCCCACTGTCATAGGTCTGCATTCTAACCAAGGCTTCTGACGGGTAACTACAAACCTACTTACAACTTCAACATAGGGGGACCAATATTTCTTTGATTTTGTGTAGAGCAACACATTCTTTCTTCCCACCATACATATGATTTCTAGTATTGAACTAAAAGCTTCCATTCAGCTCTACTACGTCAATTTTAAATGGAGTGCAATTCCTTGAGAAGATGTAATGATTTCAACTTGTTGGTATCTAGTTTTAAAAATAAGCTCTACACATTTCTGTATTGGCCATTTTCAATTGCATTTTCTATTACAATGACCCAAAAATGTGGGCAGTTAAAAGGAGACAAATAATCCCATATCATATATCTGCGTCCCAGAAAAGGCTTCTTGTGGGTAACTGAAACCTTCTCACAAATATAAGATAAGCGGCATTATTTTCTTAGTTTTTGCATGCAACAAATTCTTTCTTCCAATTATACATATGGTTTCTGGTATATTGAACTGAAAGCTTCCATTCAACTCTACTATATCAAGTTTAAATGGAACGTGCAGTTCCTTGAGAAGTTGTAGTTATTTCAGCTTGTTGACATCTAGATTTAAAAATAAACTCCTCACGTTCTATTTTGGCCATTGTCAATTGCATTTCTATATAATAATGACCCAAAAAGGTTGGCAGTTACAAGGAGACATTGGCCAAAATTTCATTACACTGGTTTTAACGGACTGCTAAAACACCATGGTAGCAAGTTGATATAACTTAGCTTGTTTATGTTGATGAGCATCTTTTCCTAAAATAAATTACGTAAATGATCTGTAGCAGAAAATATTTTTTATCTTTTGGCAAGGGTAAATAGCTTTTTCTTGATCCATGGGGAGCTTTCAACCCCAATTCTACATTATAGCAGTAAAACCCACAATAATGTGAGAACCATCAAATTGCGCCAACTTTTAACATTAACTATTGCTCTATGCCTGCTGAAATTTGAACCTGGATCTCTATTGCGGTGGCAACTGATCTCAACCACTAGACCATGCCCAACTGATAAATGGAGAAAACGATTAATGCAACAATGACTATAATTGTGAATTATCACACCACAAAATTGAAGCCTACTGAAGTATATCCTATTCATGAACAAGTAAATTTTTAAGTGGTACCAATTAGGAGATGGGCCAAAATAACATAAGACGAGTGACCATCGACTTTTTATTTTATTTTACAACTCAGTTGAAAAGGAGATACAAATGTACTTTCTGTCAAAGGAAAAAACATTATGGCTAATGCTTCAAGAGTTTCACAATATATAAGCAAACAATGTGCTTCAGATGGACCAGAACAGTATAAGGCAAGCGACCATGGACTTTTTTATTATTTTATAGCTCAGTTGAAAAGGAAATAAAGGTTTACTTCCTGTCAAAGGAAAAAAACAATCATAATGCTTGAAGAGTTTTAAAAAATATAAATAAACAATATGCTTCATTCATAAGTGTACATTTATAGAGCCACATCGATATTTTTATGAACAATTAACAGGTTAAAAAACTTCCCATGTCATTTTGGGAAAAGAAAAAAATGAAGCACATAAATTAGCTGTTTTCTATTATTACTCTGACTAAAACAAGTTAAATAGTACAAAAGCTATGCAAAGCTTGCCATGATTGCAATAAAATAAGGCAACAATGAAGAAAATACTGGACTGCTATATTGTGAAGACCATATTATTATTCACTTCCATAGCTTCACAATCTTGTCATGACTTGCAGAAGCAACCAAGCCTATTGCCTCACACGTAGCTAATGCAGCAATGAAGCCATCATGAGCAGGAATTTTCATACTTTTGTTCTCGGCCATATTCTATAGCTCCAGAGACCGTAAAAATAATAATATGAGATCAGCACAACCCTCCCACTTTAAAAATAAAAAAATTCCATCCAAGTAGAAACCCATTATAAATTTTTCCCATTGGCCCAAATCCTCACATACCAATGACAATGACATCACTGCTTCTATCCTTCATAGCTCAAGTGTACCATATACCCATGAGAGAGCAATGTCTCTATGTACTTCCCTGTCTAGTGGCCTGTCGATGCCACCTCCTCCAACCAGCTCCTGCCAAAGTAGACTAATCACCCTATCAATAGAAAATTTGGCCAATTTTCGGACGGCCACTTCGTCGCTATTCTGACACATATTCGTTGCAAGAGCGAAAGTTCGAGGTTAGAAAAAACGTGGTTAGCCATTACATCGCAATTCCGACACTTTTCCAAAGTGTCGCAATACTGACACTTTTTCCGACATTTCCAAACAACCGTCGCTCTTCCGACATTTCCCAAACGGTCGCTCCTCCAACGTTCCTAAACTATCACAATTCTGATGATATTCGGTTCGACGTTTTGGACGTCGCTCTTCTGACGTTTTTTAACTATCTCTCTTCCAATGTTTGTAGACTGTTGCAATTCCGACGATATGTGGTCTGACGTTTTCAACATCACTCTTCTGACGTCTATTAATGTGTCGCAATACCGACATGTTCCCAAGGCGTCGCAATATCGACGCTTTGCAGAAGCGTCGCAATATCGACACCAGGAAGAACTGTCGCAATACCGATGGGCATTTAAAAAAAAAACAAAAAAAATGTAACGTCGCAAGACCGACGAAAAGGGCAAACGTCCATGGCATCAGAAGTTTGACGCTTATAAGGCATCGGAAGAGCGACGCTTATAAGGCGTCGTAAGAGCAACGACAGGTTCAATTTAAAAAGAAAAGAAAAGATGAAACTTTAAAATAGGACATAAAATGGTTATAAAACCCATTTAAAATTATCCTTCATGCAGAACTTTACCTTCGTTCCCTTGCGGCTTAATCCTCATTAAAAGCTCGCATATCAAATGCTTTCCATGTCCAACTTAATGAATCCTAATTTTTCCAACCTCCTAAGGCAAATATAATAAACCACATTCATTTTTCGGACCTCAGCACTTGATATTACAAAAGGGTCTGACTCTTTTAAGAATATACAACCACGCTTATTGCATCAACCATGGGTTATACATTAACACAACATATATGTTATATGGTGGTTCACGGGCCCCACATGTTCAATGCATAATTGAATGGTTTTCATTATAAAACGAATGGACCATACCTTGTCTATCTCCCTTGCAACTTGGTGCACGAATACCATTCGATCGTCCAGCCTCCAGATCGGACAACGCACAATAATATTGCATTTTTTCCCTCGCCTAACTTTAACACTTTAAAAAAACGCGATGGGGGCGGTATTACCCTAGTGACGTGGCAACATATTATAGGATCGTGTTTTTTTTAACTGGTTTCACTCTGGCCCAAAGGCTGCGCGATGAGGGTGGTTTTGGTTTCACAAACCCACTCCCGGGTTTTGAACAGTGCTCAAATGGACTTTCACCATGGTTAATGTCATTAATATTAATAACTCCACCTTTTTAACCTCTAGGTTCAAGCCTCGAATAATATCTCTCGACTCACAATAAAACACACCAATTATTCAATGGCAAAGTTGCTCCCTTCAACAGGATTTAAAGCTCTCTGGGTAGTCGAAGAATTACAGGGTTCACTCCTATGAAGTTTGTTTGAACACACAAACTCAACGCCTTATACAAAGGCTTAGTACCCTCGCTCGGCCAGAGAGCCTCTATAACCTCACTCTCGGCCTCTTACAAGGGTTATATACCGAATTTACACACTCCCATTAACCACAAAGGCTTGTGTTCAACCACTGACAGAGAGGGCTATCGGAGATTTAACACAGACCTAAAAATCAGATGCTCACCTACTGGAAAGGTGTTGGGTATGTGTTATATTCTTTCCATGACTAAGCACGCGAAAATTTTTGGTCCTTAATTTCCGGTGGGTAGTTCGCGTCCATGGTTTTGTGCATGGTTTGCACATGGTTTTGGGGTAAGATGATTTTCAGCCCCTGGTATTTGAGTAGATCCGGTCAAGGGAACTACGGTTATGTTCTAATCCAGGGTTTATGGATTGGGGTTTATGTATGCTTCGAAATGTATATATATGTGTTGTAACACTAAAAGGAATATAATGAAAAATCAAGCTGGTCGTCCCGAATTGGGATCCAGGGGAAAATCTCTGTGTTTATCTGTTTTATGTTTTATGCTCTCGCTATTGTTTATTTTCTGTTATAAGATTCATGTGTCGATAATTTCTGTTCAGGGTTAAAACCTACAAAAGGATTCACATTCCACACAAGCTAATTATTCTTTGTTCAAACTTAATCTTTGGTAAATTTTAATTTCAATAAATCCAAAGCAACTTATCTTAATTTAAGTCTGCAATTTCTCGAGTTGTAGCTGGGCTTTGTAAGTTGTTCAATATAACTTTAAAAATCAATGTAAACCAATGCAAAACGTATACCTTTTTTTAGAAAAAGAGATTCATTCAGAAAATACATCTTAAGCATAGCATTTTGATATTTATTGTACCAAATTCCTTCAATGGCTCTACCAAGTGATGAGGAAGTCAATTTTCGTGCAAGTCCCTGTCTTAGATCATACATGTTTAGCAAAACCTTGTATCCTTCCCGAGACTCACTGAAATCAGATTTTTCCATAAATCTCTTTGCTCGAATTAGGGGCATCGAGAAAAAAATGAGTTGAAGGAAGAAAAAGGTATGAAAATCAGTCCTTAGGGGCAGAGAAAGAAATATTTATTTGTGAACTTGAGAGAGGACCAATGTTTGATGAAGAAGAGGTGGATGAGAGACAAGATAAGAGTGTCATGGAAAACTTAAGAAGTTCAATCCAGCACAGAGGAGAAATTTCAATCCTAGAGGCATCACCAGGGGCAAATGAGCGTCAAGTTTTTCAGTCTAACTGTTTATATGAGTGTTTGTTTGCAGGACTTGAAGAATATGAAGATGAACGACTACAAGAAGCTTTCATAAAGGAGAAAGACAAAAAATTTTCTCTTGAAAACAAATGCAATGCAAATAAAAAGTCATGGACCTCAAATAAATAGGGTAGAGGACCAACTGAAGGGAAGCTCCAAGATTTCATAAGATGGAATAGATGGCAATCAAAATTCTAAAAAAATTATGTTATGGTAATATCAAATGTATAGAGATCCAGCCTAGTACAAGTCTTTTATGAACTATGGATGCATGTACAGAGAGCAATTGAAGAAGCATCTTTGATTTGTAATAATGATCTTAGGTTTCAATATGAAGACGAGATAAAGCAAATGAATGACAAGTCTGATATGAAAAGGTGTATAACATACTTGGAAAATAAGCATACAAGAAAACATCAATATGGACAAAAAACCTACTTAAGAACAATAATATACAAGGATGTCAAAGAAATGAGGGCCAAAACAGGGGACATGGAGCCGAATTCCAAAGAATGTTTTGAATTTTCAGAAGTTGCAGGTCAAGAACAGGGTAAAAGACTCATTGATAAGCTTCAAGAAGGATCCGGGAACTATAAGACAAAGCAAGGGAAAAGGAAGTTTCTTGAGGATGTTCTTAGAGACAAGATCATGGGTTCAAATCAAATTAACTGACTCAGAATAGCTGCCCTCTATCCAGATGTGTCGAGGAAGGAGAGGGGATTACACAAGGATTTCATTTCAAAACAAAAATTCATTGCTACTGTAACTGTATAGTACCACAATCAACACTTTGCAGCAATTAATCATGTGCTAATCTATAATTCTAAACTCAAAAACATATGCATGAAACACTTAGAAAAGTGCAATAATTTTGTCCATCCTTATAGTAAGACTTTACGTCAACCAAATGGTAACCCAGCGGGCAAGTCCACTGGCATGAGAGAAAGAAACTTTTCTTCCTAGTGGAGGGAACTATCATGGTGGTGCTAATCAATTAATGTTTGTAGTTCAGGCAGGTTTTTCATAGGCCTAAGTGTCTAGACATGCATAAGTTGCCCACAATTAAAGAATTTTTTAGCATAATTTCAATTACCTCACTCAAGCCCTGTACAGCTCCTGATCGCTCAACATTGTTGTTATCTGATTTCAGAGTCTCCAGTAACCAAGGCACCAGATCCGGAAAGTTCTCTTCACCCATGCCCCTTATGAGCGACCCAAGAGCTCTAGCTGCAACATCAGGTACTTCTGGTATAGGGTCTGCAAGAACCTGTGCAAAATTTAAATCAATTAGAAATGTTTGAACAAAATATCTCAATAAGACACATACAGGGAAAAAGATTCCGCCAATACCTTCTTCAATTCAGGAAGCATCAAGCTTATATATGGTACCATATCCTTTGGCTCTATTACGAAAGAACACATGTTTCCAACAATTTGGGCTGCTTTTTTTGCACATATCTGCACTTATTTCCCTAAGACCGTGGTGGACTATAGGCACCAACAATGCTAGTGATGGAGCATCAATAGTATTGAAAAACGTTGTTTGCAATGATGGTAAGAGATAAAGGAATACAAGATGTTGATAATAAATAAACAACATCAAATCTTGCAAAAAATGGTATAGAAGGTCTGACACAAAACTTTAAAAAATACCTGCAGAAGAATGTCAAGGGAATGCTTTGTGTATTCATTGGGATCTAAGATACTCAAGAGTAACGATGAAACTAGTGCAGATATTTTAGGGTTCTTGATTACACTGTGTGCACACAAAAATAATATTATTCGTCTAGAAAATAAAATGTGACATATAGCAGCATTCCAACAAGGGGGAAAAGGTGATGAAGCCAAGTGAAGCTTAGCCAGTGTAACTCCTGCAACGAGTGATAGCAATGCAGCTTCTGTGGTAAGGTCTAATCAGGATTATAAGCTCCCGCAGAGGCCACTATGCATTTGTTTCATCAGATCGGGTTGGTAATGGGTTGTAGTCCCAATAGAACAAATTACAAGCAAACCCATGAGACAAGATCCTGAAAAAAAGCTAAAACGCCAACCAAAATTCCTGTTGTATTGAAGAATAAGATACCTGTTTTTGGAGTTGTGGAGTTCAAAGCAATGCAGAGATCCTCACACTATCCATGGTGCCGGATCTATGAGCATGATTGGGGGTACAAATCTCCCGCATCCTTCCTCCAAACCTGCAATAGTATGGCTGCATCATTCCTCAAAATCGACGACAGTATGGCCACATCTTTCCTCCTTCCCTGGACAAACCATGCAATCGGAGGGAAATTAAAACTTTTGATATTTGAAATTTTTTGACATTTTGAAATGAAACACGTGTGTTTTTTTTAATGCCATTAAAATTAATTTAAAAATATATATTTTTTAATAATTACAATAATTTTAAATAATCAAAATAATTTCTAAATAATTAAATGTTTGTTTATTTTGATTCTTTAAAAATATTTACAATCAAAAAAATAAAACATATTTTTTTGAGAAGCAATTAAAATTATATGAGTGAATGCTAGCTATTGTAACAAATAGACTTGAAGATCATATTCTCTGTAGTAGCCATCATTGAAAGATGTTATTGGAAGCCAAATCCATACTCTTGATAGATTTTCTTTCCTTTTACAAGTAAGTTATCCTCTGCTCTATGTCTGCAATCCAAAATTCTATATCCTAATTTTAGACTATGGTCTGAAGCATCTTTCCAAAAGTTCTGTAGGTTGAATACTAAAGGAATCTAGGACCAAGACTGAAAGAATAAATCCTACATCTCTTTGAAGCTAATCTCTCGACCAAGTTACAGAAACAGGCACTTATGATGACACCAAACAGTTACATGTGACTATACATGACATTTGATACAATATTCTTTGTGATTTATGGAAGAAGATGAAAGAATATCCAATGAAGTTTGAAACCTCTTAACCATCTATTATAACTCTCTCTTGATTAAGGTTGAAGGTCAAGTTTATGATAATCATCTTTACAAAAGGATAAATATTTTATCGGCAAATGAAGGTAGAAAATGAAGCAGAACATAATTTGGAAGAGTATCGTATATATGTGACATGTGATCTGAAGTATCAAATATCATATGACAATAAATTTTTTGAAGCATCTAATCTCAAAAGATTGCGAGAATTGTTTACAATAGAAAAACACAAGAAGCATTCACGATAGATCTGAACCTATGACTTCTTTGGTGGCATCTGAATCTTTTATCGCATTATAGTATACTGAATTTTTTTGACACTCTGACATACAAGTTTTGAAATCTTTGTGGCATTATGCCTATGTGGTAGTTGAGTTCTATGACATATCTCTCTCTTTCTATGATTCTTTGTGGCCTGATTCATTGTGCTAAAATGAATGTCAAAAGGTACATAATGATGCAAATTTTAGAGACACCTTTTCAATAACACAGAAGTAGCCCTCGCTCAAGTAAAACCTTATTATTTGAAGATATATGAAGAGCGAAGTATTGTGTGGAGGTTTGATGATGTAGGGGCATTAGACACTAGCCAGCGATGTGGAGGATTGTCCACATGTTGTGGCTATAAGGATTCGAAATTATTCAAATTGTAACAGCAAGGTGTCAATACCTTAGCTGTCTGTTGCTTTTAGAACAGTTAGGGTCAGTCTAGAAACTTTAGAAGTCGAACAATTTTGGTTTAATTCCATATATTCAATTTCCACTGCTAGAATATGATGTAATTAGCCTTTTAGGTTAAATAAATAAAACGGTCCCCAAAGGAACCGAAGACTCATGTAATTGATTATAAATTGTAACCCTGATATGGTGAAAGGGGGATTTTGGTAGCGAAAGGTTGAATTAAGAAACTGTATTCTCTGTTGAATAAGATTTAAGCCTTATTGTCTAACTGTGCATGTCCTATTGGCATTCTCCGATGAATTACTCCTTTTACATTATGAACTTTGTGTATAACTTGAAGAAAAAAAATGTTGTGTTAAATCTCTTGTAGCCCTCCCTGTCTGTGGTTGAGTACATGTTCCCAATGATAAATCTGAATGTGTTAAATTGATATAGAAACCCTGTATGAGGCCGAGAGTGAGTCCGTTAGCTGAACGAGTTTGTAGTGGTTCTCAACCAAATGAAGAATATTGAGTCTGTGTACAAGGCGTCGAGCTCTGTGTGCTTAGACCAGGCTTTAAAGGAGTGAAACCCCTGTTATCCTTCATTTACCATAGAACTTTGAAATTCTATTGAAGGCAGGAAAATAACATGTTTTATGGTGAGTTGAACGATATTATTGAGGCTTGACCCAGAGTTAACAAGGCAGAGTTATTACGTTTAATGGAATTAACCATGGTGAAAGTTCGGTTGAGCACTGTTCAAAACCCGGGAGTGGGTTTGTGAAACCATAACCACCCTCATCACGCAGCCTTTGGGCTAGAGTGAAATCGTTTAAAAAAAAATTCGATCCTATAATATGTCACCACGTCACTAGGGTAATATCGCCCCCATCGCTTTTTTTTGAAGTGTTAAAGGTAGGTGTGAAAAAAAATGTGATATCGACGTGCGTCGTCCGATCGAGAGGCCAACAGATTCGACGAATATCGCGCGGTCAGTAGCACGAAAGTTAACTCTAGGTAAAGACCAGAGGTTTTGTGTTAATTCAACATTTTTTTAAATTGTGTTGGATGTGTGGGGCCAGGAACCACCATATAATATAATTTTGTGTTAATGTATAACCATAGTTGGATGCTATAAGCGCGGGTGTATATAATTAAAAGATTCAGACCCCTTTTTGTAGTGTTAAGTGCTAAGGTTCAAAAAATGAATGTGGGTTATTATATTTGGCTTAGGAGGTTGGATACACTACTACATTTGGGGGAAATTCCGACACTTGGTTCCGAAGCTTTTGACCAAATGTCAGAAATTGCCCCAAATTTTTTCAATCCCGCCCAAAACCGTTGCTATATCGACGTTTATAGAAAAGTGTCGCAATACCGACACTTAGACAAAGTGTCGCAATTGCGATGTTTGGAGGAAGACGTCACAATTGCG